>MU159613.1:38383-53409 GCA_015888305.1 Antheraea pernyi | reverse complement strand
ATGGCGGTCGAAACTTCATCGAAAGTTATTGAGGTTAGGGTATCCACGGTAGGGGACGCTAGTGCATGCTCTGCCGACAATTCGATCGACCCAATATGGATAGGTTCAGTGTTGTCAGTGTTCAGTGAACACTGTTTTTCTAAACTCGCGGCAAGACATTCCGCTTTATCTATGCTATCGGACGCAGGAGGCAATCCGGGACCTCTATCGAAAGGAGGCATCGGAGTAGTGATGAAATTCGTTGTAACTTTTATTATTTGACTGATAAATAAATCAACTTGGCAAGCTGTGACCAGCTTTTTTTTTATATCATAGGTGGCAAACGAACAGGTGGGTCACCTGCTGTTTAGTGATCACCACCGTCCATGAACACTAACAACACCAGAGGAGTCGCAAGTGCGTTGCCATCTTTTGGAGGGAAAGGTTAGGGGTGAGGAGAGGGGAGGGGAGGTGGGTTTCCGGCGCTCTCACTAACCGACCGAAACGCAACAATGCAGGCACTGTTACTTCACGTCGGTTTTCTATGAGAGGGTGGTAGTACCCATTCATGCTGAAACCAATAATAGTTTCAGCGTAGCTCTACCACCATTAACCTTTTGTGCCACATTACAAATCTATTAATGTTCCACATTAATTTAAGTTTTTCCGATAGACTGTATAGACTCTAAAGGCCATTTCCATTCAAATAAATGTCATTTCGTCGTAATACCTATTTACCTACAGATGTTTTGATAAGAACAAACTGTAATCTTATCGGAAGTTTCGTTTTATGTATATTTATTTAATTTAAAGTTTATATTGGTTATTTGAATACTGCATTAAAAACAGTGATATCTGGTAACCATTATATCTATGCAATGTGATTTCTCATTTATTTGCTTTGCATTACTAGTAGGTTATTTGGTATTTCTTTGTTACTTCCGCATTGAACGGATTTGCTACTGGCATTGATTACTGATTGGTACCTAAAAGCTATTGATTAAGATATATTACCAGCTGTTTGTATAAAAATCCAGTTTATAAAACGACTGTCGACTGAGATTAGCATTGTATAAATTATCTTATAACTGATTATATAAGAATGTGAAAGTATGTTTCTAACTATGTTTTAAATACACTATCGCCATGGTTTCGTTCGCGTTAAAATGTATGGTTATTCTTTTATTGTATTTGAATTTTTATATGTATTTAAGGTCCACAAAACTCAGTTTGATAAACAAAGAATGACATGACCCTGTTAAATGTGATGTTCAAAATAAAAAAACTGTTTTATAGCATTAAAACCAAAAAAAAAGTCAAATAAACAGTTTTTTTCTATTTGAGAGCAAAGAAACAGAGTATATAAAATTTGAAAGAAACTGTTACAAAAAGAAAGTGCGATAAAAAAGCGCAATGTTTGCCTACGTTAAGTTCTTACTAATGATAGATTATATAAATAATAGATAATAAATAAACGACTATACGTAACCACTGAAGGGTATTTTTTGAAGAAGATCAGGAGATTCTAGGACTATGTAACAATTTATAATCTATTTACATATATAATAAGAATGTATAACGTATCTGTACTTTTTCGATTCTTGTGCAAAAAATCATTCAAATTCAATCATTTTTTAAAATGTCTGTCTGTCGTGTTTATCTGTTTTTTTTGAACACGCATCACAGCTAAAGTACTGCGTTCACGATAAAAGCTCACCAACGACTTAAGTACAAGAGAGCAGTAGATAAGTAAATGGACTTAATACATTCAGGTGATTTTATCAGTCACTGTTTTTGTATGTATGTAGTTAGTTTATATATATAGCTATATCAGCTATTTTTCTACGAGTCTGTAACAGTTAAATTTTCGTTTGCAGTATGAGTTTAAGCTACTGTTTAAAAATATAAATGTAAAATAAAGTATACAACATTTTGAAAATCTAAATAAAAATATGATGATTTCTCTATCTGCCATTAAAAATATTGTCAAAATCGGTCTAGTTATTCTAAAATTTTTCACGAAAACAAACGAACACTTCAATTCGAATTATATGTGTATATGATAGAGAGGTATGTGAATGATTCAGGTCGGTGTAGCGTGGCGATAGTTCCGTCTTTGTTAAGGTTATAAATTCGATAGAAAAAATCAAGGCAGCAATCTAGTGGACGATATGGCCGACACATTATTACTATTTTATTTAATCGTAGCGATAAATAGAGTATCCATATTTTATAATCGTCGACTGATTGGTTACTCTTTTTTTCGCTGCGAGGTTCAATTTATGTGGAACAGTGCAGCGGACAAAAAATTGTTACCCTTTAGCAGCACCCGGAGAACACGTGCAGGGGCACGAGGGGTACACTTCCTCCACACATATTACTATGATTTAAAAAGATATATAAAAAAATTGTGCGTGCATCATCATTGTAGGCGGTAGAGCTACGCTGAAGCTATTAATGGTCTCAGCATGAATGGGTCGGCTCGCCTGGCGTACTACCATCCTCGCATAGAAAACCGACGTGAAGTAACGGTGCTTGCATTGTTGCGTTTCGTTCAGTCAGTGAGAGCGCCGGTAAGTGATTCAGTAGGAACGTTTTGGTATATTATTTGTCAAGGATTTTTTTATAATCAGGGTGGGACAACGTCTGCCGGGCCCGCTAGTATGATATAAAAAAAAATCAGTATGTGCACGTGGAGTAAATGAAACTTCTTTGGCTTGTATGTATCACTACATATTATAAAACCCTAGTACGAAACCTCTGGTGGAATTGTAAGCGGTCATGTAGCTACCCGTCATTACTCCTGCTATGATTTGGGCAGTGTCGTTGTTATAGATGGCCGACCTATACATATTTACAAATGTATGTATACTTACCGTACGTTTAACGCGTAACGAAAAATTTTCCCTACCGTGCCATAAAAAAATTCACATAAAAAAACTGGAATGTGTTGAAACTCCTTGTACGCTATAGGGTGGGTAATAATGTAATTGGCCGGATAGTTCAAGCGTTTTGTCAAACGGGTTTTAATGTAAAAAGTTACTGTAGGGTGGATAAATATATTCCAAGTGAGGCCTAGGAAAGTTCTGCCTCTCCACAAGAAGATGATCCCCGTACTACCACCAGCGGGCTATCTGAGCGCGTGACCAGGGCCCCGGAGTTTTCTTTCGTCACCCCGGTTCCCTGGCATAACCCTCTCCTCCCAGTACTCTCGTTATCCCCCGGCAACGGGAGGTGTATCCAATGGAGGATTTCTCCACTTAAAAAAAAAAAGGGTGGATTAATATAAGAAAAATGGCGTCGTTTGAAAATAACACTCCTCTCTGTGCAGTCCCTACAAACGATAGCAACTGTAATTTAATCTTATAAAAATAATGGCGGGCTCAGCAGTCGTTATCAGCCCTGTAAATAATTAAGAAATCCTGGAATTAGATCGCAGTGCTATCTACTGGGTCCAATTGTAAATCTAAATCAGGGATGCTCTAATGATCGATCGCAAGTGCGTTTTGATTCGAACTAGAGAAAAATTTGTCGATATAGAACTATACACAGATTTTGTTTTAGTAGATAAATAAAACAAAATGGAATGAATAAACAAATAAAATTTATTTCATCCACAATTAGGCCAAAAGTTGATGAGATGAGGGAACTCCTCATCACTTTCTTTTATAGTTTTTAGCGCGAGTTACCTACACCTACCTAGACGACAATCCTACATCACACATACTTGCAGCGTTTCAGAGTCGATCAATTGTAGTCTAACAATATTGAGGTGGATAGGAAGTAGTTCTAGTTTGAATACCCCTGGCCTAAATCATTCTTGAATACTTCTGAATATACACAAAAAATCTCATCAAAATCGGTCAAGCCGTTTAGGAGTTTGGTCACATACGTACAGAAGAATTTTGTATGTATCTAAGAGTCCCGGCGGACGTTGTCCAAACTTGATAATAAAAAAACCTTACAATCGAACAGCAGCGCCACCTACCGGGTACAATTGTAAATCTAAACAATCCTTGACTCCACTTGAACACACAAAACATTTCATCAAAAACTGCCCAGCCGTTTAGGAGGAGTTCAGTCACATATACACGGACAAAACAATATAAAGATACTAGCGGGTCGGGCGGACGTTGTCCTGCCTTGATAATAAGAAAGTTTATATTAAATTCAACCGCAGCGCCACCTACCGGGTCCAATTGTGAATCTAAACCATTGTCGGATCCACTGGAACATGCGCACAAAATTTCATCAAAATCGGTCCAGCCGTTTAGGAGGAGTTCAGTGACATACACACGCACAGAAGAAACTTATATATAAAGATAAAGACGTGTATTAAAAAGATAAACCCAATCGAGTTTCTTCTCGATGACTTGGTTGTTTTCCGAACCGGTGGTAGCTTTGATGTTCATAAACGCCTTCTCGGGGTCTCAACTGAATAGTCCTTTTGATTTTCAATGTTATATATATAGTTCACAATAATGAATCCCATTCAAATAATCATCATCATCATCAAATTAATAATACTACATCGAACCATCTAGAAGTCGACCTGTAATACTTTTTAGTGTCTATATTTGAAACTAGCTTCTGTCCGCGATTTCGTCCGCTTGGAATAGTTACTTTGGGCTAACGCTACTAACACTTAGCGGAAGCTCTCAAAAGGGAAAAACCCAATTTTGAAATATTCTTCATTGGTGCTCCGCTCCTATTGGTCTTGTGATTTTGACCAAGCAAGGTCTTAACAGTTTCACCGGACTACTAAGGCGAGCGCTTAAGGCACTTAGTCGATTTTATTTTGACAACTAGCTCAAGGGTGCACGGCACACCTTGGCTTTGGCTGTTGCCTGATACATGCAATTCGCGACCTATCTGAGCTTTTTTTTTTTACGAGGGGAAAATCCTATGAAAAAAATAAAACCCTTCCACTTGCACGTGTAAGCGTGTATGCGTGCACGTGTGTGGAAGTGATATGTGTAATGTTGTCGCAGTGATGTAAGATTTTGTGTGACTGTATCGCGCGAGCAGCTTACTCAAGGGCTCCACGCCGTGGGAACGGACCTAGGCTTGAGCCGTTGCCGAGGGATGTTTTGTGATGATATATAGCTTTCCTCGATAAATGAGCTATCTAACACGAAATAATGTTACAAATCGGACCAATAGTTCCCGAGATTAGCGCGTTCAAGCAAACAATCTATTCAGCTTTATAATATTGGTATAGATAGCATTACCTATAAACCGTAATAATTTCGTTGGAGTAAGGGCGAGATGATTTAATAAGTAAATCCCATCAAAAAGGTGTTTAATATTTTTTTCTCACAGTCACAAAAGGAATATTTGATATAGCGCTCTTTTAATAAAAAAGATAGAAAAAACCTTTACGTTTTTCAAGTTTTCGCCAGAAAGTAAATTAACATTGCGAGGAGAGAATACGTTCAATTTCAACTGCCACACCAATATGATCAAAACTACGGAAAAAAAATACTGTTCTTTTTTCGATTTAAACGTGTTAAAAACGTTGTTTCCTAAGATACTCAATACGGTGAATTAATATGAAATAAGTCGATATAAAAAAAATCATCTTATTTATTTACAAACAATGCATTAAACTTTATTTGTCATAGATTTACTTTTTATGTTTAAAAAGTTTTTTGTACACTTTTATTTCTATGATGACATTTTTTTTTAATTGTCTATGTGGAAGTTCAAATAAAATCTCAGTTTAAACTGGAGTTAGTATAGGATTAAGCGTTGTTCTTTACGACTGGGTTGAAACTTCTAGCGTGCATAAATTTGAGTTAATAAATGGGTATTTCTTTGCAGAATTTTCACGAACCACGAGATTTAACAGACGATAACATAAAAGATTTAGCTAAACTGACCGACATGGGGCATTTCAAGAGGGTACTGGATGAGATACTTATAACAAGAGTCGTCGGTACTCCGAACCACGACAAAGTTGGTAATTTTATAGTGAACGAAATGAAGTCGTTGGGATGGGACGTCACAGAGGACGTGTTTGCGGACGAGACGCCAGTATTCGGCACTCTGAGCTTCAGGAACATCATCGCGAAGTTGAACCCGAATGCGGACAGGTATTTGGTGCTAGCCTGCCATTACGATAGCAAATATACGAGAGAGCATGTCTTTGTTGGTAAGTACTCGCTTGACCGATGGAATTTCAATTCAATATCCACAGGTTTGAACACCGGCGTGTACTAACGAGTTTTTCGAAATTCACGTTTACTAATTCTAATTATTTAGCGAGTAATTCATTTGAGAAAAGTTAATTCGTAAATTTGATAAATATCATAGCTGGATATTAGACTGTCATGTGGATTTTGTTTATTGCCAACTTTCGCCCGCGGTTTCGCTCGCACTAATTTATCAGAAACAGTATGAAAAGTACCCGTTGTGTAAAATTTCGTGATGATCTGTTGAATAGGTAAGGCGTGACAAACAAACAAACTCATATTCGCATTTATAATATTTGTTAGGATAAATAAGTAATACATAAAGGATACGTTTACAAACACAACTATTTAATTCTCAACGAAATGTAGCTTGAATTATGGTAATGGTAAATCTATACAAATAAATTGAAGGGCATCGAAGATTACATCAAACAAAAGACATTTCAATATCATTTGTATATAGAGATACACTGCCTTATGTATAATTCAGAACGGTATGTCGTGACACGAACTCCGAACTGTTAGAGTAAAAAAATGTGGAAGCAAGCATTATCGACATATTTACTATAATTTGCTAAACGTTTTAAATTGATAAATCTTAAAATTGACCTTGACCGCCATAGGGTTACTGTGTTAGAGTACACAAAATGATATATAAGCATAGATATTGCACTGAAAATCCTCTATCTTGCCAGTAAAAACTGGTCTACATCGATTCCATCGTTAAAACAAGAGATACTTCAATTTTATTTATATATATAGATAGATAGATATTTTGTTTATGAAATGATGTTAGTGTTATTAAAATTACAAACAATGAGTCTATAATAAGACAAATACGTCACAACTTATAAAATACCATTCCAAAGATATAAAACTATCAATATAATCCGACCATTCGTAAATTCACTCTACATTTTCCCGAGACGCAGAACCATATTGTAGTCCGGTGAAGCTGTTACGGCCTTGCTAGGGCAATAGCGTAGTCACTTTTAGAAAAAAAGACATCCATACTGGTTCGAGTGAATTGTCTAATGTAGCAGTAAAGATGAGAATTATTGCGATTTTTACTTTGTATGTTAAACGCTGATTTTATTTTAGTGTTATAAAATTTGCAAAAAAAAAATGCAAGAAAGGAGAAAAAAGAAACTAATGTAGAATCGACACAATTTGCAAAAAAATAATGCAAGAAAGAAGGAGTAAAAAATAAAAACAAATAAATAAATAAAACGAATGTAGTATATATATAGATAGATAGATATTTTGTTTATGAAATGATGTTAGTGTTATTAAAATTACAAACAATGAGTCTATAATAAGACAAATACGTCACAACTTATAAAATACCATTCCAAAGATATAAAACTATCAATATAATCCGACCATTCGTAAATTCACTCTACATTTTCCCGAGACGTAGAACCGTAATGTAGTCCGGTGAAGCTGTTACGGCCTTGCTAGGCCAATAGCGTAGTCACTACGAGAAAAAAAAACATCCATACTGGTTCGAGTGAATTGTCTAATGTAGCAGTAAAGATGAGAATTAGTGCGATTTTTACTTTGTATGCTAAACGCTAATTTTATTTTAGTGTTATAATAATAACGAACAAATCAACGCAATGTAATAAATGCGATTTATCATATTTTACTGTTACGAAATATAACGACTAATCATTGCTTATAGTAAAAAATAGCATTTCACAGAAGTCGCTGAAATTTACAAATGAAGTTTAAAAACCAAATGTTTAACCAATGATATACATTTCAATGTAGTTGGTTTTCGTTTACGAAACTTACAATTGATTATTTGTATACGACCAATTAAATTTTCAATTTTCATATGTTATAATTATACCAGATTTATGGACTATCAAATTATAACGTATAACGTTATTTTTGTAATTCACGTTATAATCATAGCTATATAATTGTAGCATATATTACTAACTAATACGCCGTTATGTGGATTTTTCTAAGCGCTCCCAGTGCGCTGGTTCTATCTACGTGAGTTTGAGAATCGAGATTAAAACGATATAGCAAACTTTAATATCATAACACGTCAACTAGGAAATATCACCTATCTTTTATTAAATGGAAATACCGTATTATAATATGTAGCGTAAAATAAACTTTACCAGGAAAATATATCTATTCCGGTACATTAATTCTGCTTTTTGTTGGATTCATTTATAATTAAATTGTTATAATAATTTTATGATCGTTTCCTATTATAAATTATGTATTTCATATAAAAATAACATGGCCATGCAAATTAATGGTTTAATTAATATTTTAAATAATAAGAAAAATATTATAATTACTTCACCAATTTTTGTAATTAATTTAAATTTGAAATGAGCTTAATTATGTATGTAGTGTAAACAAAATGTAAATTTATTTTGTATTATAATTAATAACTTTTATATTGATACTTATATTTTTCGTATTTTACGAAATAATTTAAGTGGTTGCTAGTCAACTCTGAAAAATCAAACTAAACTTAAACTTTTTATTTCTCCGATGGTCTAGTTTCCTCAAGCTTTTTTCACCGTCAGCTAATTCATTATATCAATAGACTAGCGGGCGCGGCAGACGTTGTCCCGTCCTGATTATAAAAAAATACTTGACAAATTATATACCAAAACCTTCCTTATGAATCAGTTTATCCACTGGTGAAAACCGCATGAAAATCTGTTCAGTTGTTTCTGAGTCTATCGTGAATGTCTAACGTTACAGACAGACGGACGCGGTAGGGGACTATGTTTTATACTATATAATGATAATGATGTGTGTAACATTGGTATTCCACTAATATTAAAAATTCAACTATGTTTTTTATATTCATATAAAGCTCGAAAATTATACGAAACTAGGTTTTGCTACCGAGATCGTTCGCGTAATATTTAATATAACGCTATAATATACCTCTATCAAGAGACTTATCCAAAATACTATCTGCCGCGTGACAACAAGAACTATCTAAAGAACTATATAAAACGACTCTCTCATCACCTAATATGAAATTATTATACTAATTCAATTACAATTCGGCTGAATAGTATTGCGATGGGATAAGTGGTATGTCAAAGCATAAGGGACAGATAACAATAAACAACATACCCTAGTTATATAAATTAATACTTAGATTTAAAAAATGTTTAGACATAATACTTCAAAAGAAACTGTTTAACAACTAACTTCATACTGTGTTACATCGACGCGGCCATCTTGCTTTTTGAGTTAGAACTAACTTCATGGAGTGATACGACGGTGCGCTCAATTTCCATTTCAAGTTAAAATAAAACTCGAACGATTTCTGATGACGTGTTAGAAAATATAGAAAACAGTTGATGAATTGAATGATTGCATACGTATTTGTTTTAAAAGGTGCAACAGATTCAGCCGTTCCATGTGCCATGATGATTAATCTCGCCAAGGTTATGTCGAAGTACCTGGAACCGCTGAAAGGAGCTAACCTGAGTCTGATGTTTATATTCTTCGATGGTGAGGAGGCTTTCCGGCAGTGGAGCTCTACCGATTCGATATACGGCGCTAGACATCTTGCACAGAAGATGCATATAACACACTACAAGGATGGCGCAAATGATCTGCAGAGAATAGTAAGTTGTTTTTGCTATAAATATATTTAAAAATCAGTTGCAGAATAAGCACGTTTTAAAAAAAATTGTTAAAAAAGTTCAATAATAAGTGTCTTACTTATGGTAAGACAAAATACGATACAACTTAAAAAGTATTGACAGATTGACGTTTATTCATTTAATTATATAGTGTAATTGAAAGATTTGGTTCCATTTTTGGCTCAGCTTTCCATTGACGTCCGTCGAGTTGGGGGTTGATATTTTTTTTACAGACAGGTTACGTTATTATAAGCACACACGCAAAGTTTCAAGTGTAACGAAACATTCAATGACGAGAATTACATATAATCTGTGGTAAGGATTTCGTAAACATTGCAAATTGTATTGCATTTTTGTTTATTTTTTTTCTCAAAAACTACGCGTTTACTTTTTTTTGAAAATTTACTTTATTGATTGTTTTTTCTCAAAAACTACGAGTTTCCGCATGTTAAACCTTTGTCTGTGTGCTAATAATAATATTACCTTTCTGTAAAAAAAATCAACTCCGAACTCGGAGGACGTCAATGGAAAACCGAGCGAAAATTACCTCATAATTAAAATTTAAAAAACTCTAAAAGGGAGAGTTTCCGTAACTTTTCCTTTTAAGGGGTGGTTGTACACCTCCCCCCCCCCCTTCCTCCAACCCAATATAAACCCTCAATTCGACGGACGTCAATGGAAAGTCGTACCCCATTTTTTCTTAGCCTAGCCATAATACACTTGTGATACAGGCAGCTAATTTTGTATAAAATTAAAAATATATGTAAAACCTTTGTTTAAAATAAAAAGTCAATGTTATCTATGTCCCAAGTTATTTTATTGGGAAACAAAAAGGTATGTCGGCGTAGGTTTATTGCGTTATCAAATGTTGAGCCATAGACACATTAATTACATGACCTATCACTAAATTCTGGGTTTAGACGGGTGGTATTTTTGCTTTTGTGTGTTACTAATTCAAAGTATTTTCCTTATTTGTTTAGAACTTTTATTACGCGGTTAATGCATTTAAAAATTATTCGTATTTGTTTGTTTATTTCGGAGGTATGTCGATATTAGCATTTACCCGAATCTGTGTTTTATATGAATTATCCTTTGAATCTTTTACTCGCTCACCACCTATTGTTAAATGCCTACAGTTGATCAGCTCTTCAGAAATCTTCACTGGATAAAAAAAATGATTAAACACGCCATTTTAATACCCTAATCGAATAATTTTCAATAAATAGCCTACGATCTCAAAAACAGTTTCAATTTTGTCCTGGCTGCATAAAACCACGACAATTTTTTTAATAATCAATGTGTGGGAAAGTTTTTTTATTTGACGTCTTTGGTCCTTATCCACAATTCAGCCAGTGTCGTCTTGTGTTCATTTTCTTTTGCATAAATGTCACTGTCAGCAATTTGACATTTCAATGTTGCAATATTTTAAATTCCCAAAAATGTTACTCATTCCGCAAGGTTAAATACTTTTTTGTCCGTTTAGGACGTGTTATGTCTTTTGGATCTCCTCGGCGCACCTGATCCGGTGTTCTACAGTTACTTCCAGTCGACAGAGAGATGGTATGTCCGTCTCGCTGTCGCCGAACAGCGGTTGGCCGAAAACGACCTAATGGATGCTTACACGCGCGGGAAATCTGAACAGACATACTTCAGACTGATGAGCTCCGGCGCAGTTATAGAGGACGATCATATACCTTTTATGAGGAAAAGTGAGTTATATTATTACTTTTAAATAATTCCATTAGGAGTTTTTGAAGGGGTCTTGCAATACCATATAGTGCATTTTATATTTTATTAATAATCTTGTGTTATTTGGCTGTATATTTTGTAATATTAATAAGGTTTTACGTCATATAGTTTGATTATTGGATACAAGTGAACTGGGTGGGAAATTATTATTGCCATAAAATCTCCCTGGAAAGTTCTAACAAGGGTCACCGTCTTGTTTGTTCGTTGAAATGATCGCAGGAAACTTGTAATATGATTACTTATTCAACTATAGCAGTAACAGTCTACTAGAAGATTGGTTGCCAAAAATAAAATAAAAAAATAATTCCATTGCCAATTGTTTTGTTTCTAGCCACACAATGTTTTTTCAAAATTATACAGGATTTATATCACTATTTTAAAGTATGAAGTAGTGTATATCGTAGTGGTTGACTAACATAATTAGGACGACATCGAAGGGAGACCTGAACATGACCTGAACGCGTATCGATTTTCCTTTTTTTTTTAATTTTATTTTTGGAAATCAATCTTTATAAATACTATTATGACATATACAACTACTTATATGCTGGGTTCTTTGCGAGGGCACGCGGGAGTACGCAGTGCCCTTAAAACGAATTCCGAAAATATCGAAAAATTGCCATAACAACTGAAAAAGTTTGAAAAAAAAAGAAAATACACCAATCTTGGTAACCTATACAAAAATTTCTGGATTTTTTTTTTAATAGGTCCAAGTTATTAAAATACAAACTCTAATCAATATTTTTTGAACAGTTACCGCGTCGCTTAGTGGTTTGTCTCTGTAGTAGTGGTCGTAAAAATAAATATCGACTTATAATTTTCGAAAATTAGCGTGCTCTAAAATAGAAGTGACACAAAAAAGGTCTGCTTAAATGCATATACATTTGAATTGTATATACTATATAAATAAAAAATAGATATAAGTATTATTCTTTAGTATAAGTATTTAGTATTATTACTTTAGCTATCGGTACCCATAAAATCCATTAAGAAACGTTTCTAAGACAATTTATACACTCGGACGTTATATAATATTTGTTTATATAATAACGAATCATAGTTCAATATACAAATCGTAATAAACTGTTTATACTTCCTTTACAATAAGGTTACAATAATTGAACTCGCCTCCCTTGACCTTGTCGATTAGAAAGTGTATTTTGCTACCACATTACCAATGTCACCATTCAAACATGCTCTCGGAATTAATTTATCACTAATTTTCCCAGCGGCTTTGTCTGCCTCTCAGCAATTATATATAAGCTTACGAATTGACACCGTGCAGATTTTACCCTATGGGCAAAAAATGCAACTAGAAGAAATGGGATTGTCAATTGTTTTTCGTTTTTTGATAACAACTGCTTATGTATTTTGATTTAAACGAAAATTATGAGATTTCTGGTATATCTTTTTTATATAATACACGATACATAAAAAAATATTGGCTTAGTAAAAACTTATTGTATGGAAGCTGAGCTCCAATTACACCCGGTTGCTTTATAGTAATATGCCTACAGTTAGAACTTGCACGGATTGATTGGTCTAGTTTTTTTATCTCGAACTGACTACGCTATTGACTTAGCAAGATCTAAACAGCTTCACCGGACTACAAATTGGTTTAGTGGTAGATCATTCCGCCTACTATTTTACCTCCGTGCGTCCACTTTTAAGTCCAGTAAGAACAAGCATACAAATTGGGAACCGAATCAAGTACATTGAATTTAATGGGTGACCGGCTAAGAACACCGCGTGACGTTGGTTTTTTGTTATATATATTTTTTATCACTTGTAAATTTTGTAACGTCACTAATCTGATACAAATTGGTATTTTGTATGTTTGTTTTTTTTAAGGTTTACAATGCAACTAGAAGAAATGGGATTGTCAATTGTTTTTCGTTTTTTGATAACAACTGCTTATGTATTTTGATTTAAACGAAAATTATGAGATTTCTGGTATATCTTTTTTATATAATACACGATACATAAAAAAATATTGGCTTAGTAAAAACTTATTGTATGGAAGCTGAGCTCCAATTACACCCGGTTGCTTTATAGTAATATGCCTACAGTTAGAACTTGCACGGATTGATTGGTCTAGTTTTTTTATCTCGAACTGACTACGCTATTGACTTAGCAAGATCTAAACAGCTTCACCGGACTACAAATTGGTTTAGTGGTAGATCATTCCGCCTACTATTTTACCTCCGTGCGTCCACTTTTAAGTCCAGTAAGAACAAGCATACAAATTGGGAACCGAATCAAGTACATTGAATTTAATGGGTGACCGGCTAAGAACACCGCGTGACGTTGGTTTTTTGTTATATATATTTTTTATCACTTGTAAATTTTGTAACGTCACTAATCTGATACAAATTGGTATTTTGTATGTTTGTTTATTTAAGGTTTCACTTTTATCGTGTGCGTTTAAGAGATTTCTTGTTCTTTTTTTTTTCTCCTTAACAGTGTATTATTGAAATAATTATAAACATTAACAAACTTTTTGATGGAAACGAATATACAGTTTTTTATAAGAAACGAAAAAACATTTTTAACGGCCCTAATTCTTCTAGCGGTATTTTTGCCCATAGTGCGATGGTGTATGATTTTTACAATTGATTCGCTTTTGTAAAATACATGATTACGGAATACATTATATTTGTCTCATCGTCTCTCATTAATGTTATTATAGACTAGTATTATTTGAGCACAATCTCACTAACTTTTAGTTAGACGATATTTACAAAGTTAGTCCTCTTATCCGTGACATATGTCACAGTTACGAAACATGCGAGATATATTTTATCATAGTATCTAAAACGTTTCGTTTCATATCAACTTATCAGCAAAAAAAGGAAATGACTTGACTATGACTTCTTTAAACATTTTCTGTTTTCCTGTTTGCGCCGATTGATGAGTTCTTGAACTTGAAATGTATATAACATAGTCTAGAATTGCGTAATAGTGCAAAAAGTTAAAAAAAGAAGATTTTTTACGTTTAGATATGATCAGCCTAACAAAAACTTCTTCTTCTTCTTACCCTTATCCCACATAAGTAGAGGGTCGGTACAACGTGTTTGTCATGTTGTGGTATATGATTTGGCTTAATTTTTACGATCGGCCGCCTGCCTGACATCAACCCTCCTTGGGATTATTTTGTTGCACCATTGTATTTATGATTATTACTATATAGTTACGACGTCCGATGGGATCTTTTAGCCTCACAATTTTTCTGTAGGCTTTAGCTTTGGTAGGCTATTTATAGTATCTGCTTGAGCGGCACCACCGTTCCGGATAACAAAAATGTTTTTTTTTCTGTGGTTCTGTGGTTACGCGGGCGTGGGCGTGAGCACGCTCTGTTTAGAGAGACAAGCTGGTACTGATCGTTCACTGCCGTTATTTCATCGGGAGGGTCGGTAAAAATATGTCGCGGACGTCTTTTACAACGCGCAGCGTTTGGTACGAGTTC
>MU159613.1:0-36946 GCA_015888305.1 Antheraea pernyi | reverse complement strand
CTTTTTAGTAAGAAGTCAGCGTGGTGTGTTATTATTTAACAGTGTTTGTGAGTATTTTTATATCTTGTTGTGCTAAATAATAAATTCATTTTTAAACAAATAAACTTTGTAATTATTCTACCCTTGTTATATATATTCGTCTCATTGTTTTGTAAATTTACTGAAGTTTCACTTCTATCGTGTGTGAATCGCACACACCTTTTTTTCAATTATTTTAAGTTTTGTGTCCTTCAGAAAAACTATGAGCACGCTGAGTAAATTAAATAGATCCCAGATAACCCGACCGCAATCTGTTCCTTCGTCGTGGTGGCCTAGTGGTTTGACCGGTGGAATATAATTTCGATGTCCGTAGGTTCGAACCCCGGAACCCAACGAATTTTTCGGAATTCGCATACATTTACTAATTTAAATTAGTAACACTATCAGCTGACTGTGAAGGCAAACATCGTGAGGAAACCTGAACCTGAGAAATGTTCTTGTAGTACTAATGTATGTGGGGAAAATATAGAACTGTGGATTTCCCAGGGTTTGAAATGACCAATACGTCGTGGGCTGGCGTGGTGATTACGCTCATACCATCCTTTGGGAAGATGCATATGGCCCTGCAGTTGATCTAACAGGCTGATGATTATGATGAATGCGTTCCTTATGATATAAGGGTTATACCAAGGTTATTTTATTGGACAACCATTTTTTTACATCAATACGTTGTTAATTTGAAATTACTTTTATTTTATTTAAATCTCTAATATTTGTAGTTTGCGGCACCATCAGCGAAACGTGTTTGTGGCCCGTTAAAAAAAAAGGTTGAGTACCACTGGCTTACACATACGAAACAAAGAGCCGCGGCGACGATCGACGAGCGCACTGCGGTGGCTTTAATACGTAAGTACCAATTTTATTTTTCAGTGTCAGGAATTTTCGAGAAGCTAACGAAAATGCTACGTGCATTGGGCAAGCAGAACTTTGACAAGCAATGACGCGACGCCGTTCCTCTATACTGAGTTATCAAGAAATATCCTTATAATTATTAGAATTACAGTGATTGTAAACTTTTAATTTATACACTCGGACGTTATATAATATTTGTTTATATAATAACGAACCATAGTTCAATATACAAATCGTAATAAACTGTTTATACTTCCTTTACAATAAGGTTACAATAATTGAACTCGCCTCCCTTGACCTTGTCGATTAGAAAGTGTATTTTGCTACCACGTTACCAATGTCACCATTCAAACATGCACTCGGAATTTATTTATCACTAATTTTCCCAGCGGCTTTGTCCGACTCTCAGCAATTATATATAAGCTTACGAATTGACATCGTGCAGATTTTACCCTGTGGGCAAAAAATGCAACTAGAAGAAATGGGATTGTCAATCGTTTTTCGTTTTTGATAACAACTTTATGTATTTTGATTTAGACGAAAATTATGAGATTTCTGGTATACCTTTTTTATATAATGCACGATATATAAAAAAATATTGGCTTAGTAAAAACTTATTGTACGGAAGCTGAGCTCCAATTACACCCTGTTGCTTTATAGTAATATGCCTACAGTTAGAACTTGCACGGATTGATTGGTCTAGTTTTTTTTTCTCGAACCGACTACGCTATTGACCTAGCAAGGTCTTAACAACTTCACCGGACTACAAATTGGTTTAGTGGTAGATCACTCCGCCTATATACTATTTTCCCCCCGTACATCCATCCACGTTTTAAGTCTACTAAAAGCAAGCATACAAATTGGGAACTTAAACAAGTACATTAAATTAAATGGGTGACCGGCTAAGAACACGGCGTGACATTGGTTTTTTGTTATATATATTTTTTATCACTTGTAAATTTTGTAACGTCACTGATCTGATACAAATTGGTATTTTATTGGTATGTTTGTTTATTTAAGGTTTCACTTTTATCGTGTGCCTTTAAGAGATTTCTTGTTTTTTTTTCTTCTTAACAGTGTATTATTGAAATAATGATAAACATTAACAGACTTTTTGATGGAAACGAATATACAGTTTTTTATAAGAAACGAAAAAACATTTTTAACGGCCCTAATTCTTCTAGCGGTATTTTTGCCCATAGTGCGATGGTGTACGATTTTTACAATTGATTCGCTTTTGTAAAATACATGATTACGGAATACATTATATTTGTCTCATCGTCTCTCATTAATGTTATTATAGACTAGTATTATTTGAGCACAATCTCACTGACTTTTAGTTAGACGATATGTACAAAGTTAGTCCTCTTATCCGTGATATATGTCACAGTTGCGAAACACGCGAGATATATTTTATCATAGTATCTAAAATATCTTGTTTCATATCAACTTATCAGCAAAAAAGAAGGAATATTGTGACTACTTTTAAACATTTTCTGTGTCCCTCTTTGCGCCGATTGATGAGTTCTTGAACTTGAAATGTATATAACATAGTCTAGAATTGCGTAATAGTGCAAAAAGTTAAAAAAAGAAGATTTTTTACGTTTAGATATGATCAGCCTAACAAAAACTTCTTCTTCTTCTTACCCTTATCCCACATAAGTAGAGGGTCGGTACAACGTGTTTGTCATGTTGTGGTATATGATTTGGCTTAATTTTTACGATCGGCCGCCTGCCTGACATCAACCCTCCTTGGGATTATTTTGTTGCACCATGGCTGGTACTGATCGTTCACTGCCGTTATTTCATCGGGAGGGTCGGTAAAAATATGTCGCGGACGTCTTTTACAACGCGCAGCGTTTGGTACGGGTTCGTATTTTGCGGCGGATACCACTAACGGACTGGAATTTAACAAAAATGTGTTTATGTTTTTGTTAACCTAACAAAAACATAAACCTATTTTATTTTTTTCGAAATTGTACACACAAATGACTAAAAAGGGAAAAATAATTAATAAAGAAAATATTGAATATACCACGTTTTTAAAATGAACTGAAGAGTATAAAGTATAAAATAATTGTTTTTAGCTTCATTAAGGGTTTAAAATCCCATAAATACTTAAAAGATTTGAAGCGAAAATATATATATGCAATAATATTTTCTAATAGGATCGCATTTGTTCATGACGTCATAAGCCATGATAGTTTTTTTGTTTGTTTGTTTTTTTGTGTGGTTTTAGGTTTTACCGCATGTAAGGTTGTGGATCTTACATGATGTTAAATGCCGATGTGTGTATTAAAAACACATTATACGTTACAATGATTTTTACTGGATGCATAAAGAGGAGTCAATTCCAGACATTACAGTCATTCACATGTTGATCCACTCATTTTTTTTTCCACGATGTCTAATCTAAATCTACCGTAAATACTACTCATATGGACACATTTTGAGTAACGCAAACCGAAGTCGAACAACAGATAATATTTTCTTATTTTATAATTATTATTTTATAATTTCGATATATCGAAACTAAATATCGATATTCCGTACACCCCTAATAACGTTTTTCTATGATTACGTACTCCCTTTACAGATGTGGACGTACTCCATATAATACCGTCTCCATTTCCAAACGTGTGGCACACGGCCCGAGACGATATGTCCGCGCTTGATTTCAACACCATCGAAAACCTGAACAAAATATTCAGAGTGTTTGTCGCTGAATACATGCACGCGGATATGTAGCGGATCACGCTGCTTCGACGATTAATTCAAATATATAATGACCAAGTAAGTATGAATGTCTATCGACTCGATGAACTAATGTAGTGTCGTAGATCACTAGAATGACGTCATAATATGTATTTTAATACAATACGCCTACGGTCTCAAGGGATGTGTAAATTCCGGTTGAGTACCTTAAGCGCTGGCCTTAGTAGTCCGGTGAAGCTGTTAAGGCCTTGCTAGGCCAATAGCGTAGTCAGTTCTAGAGAAAAAGTTGTGTAGATTCAAAATTCTTTAATTTGTTACTGGACTCAATTATATTTAATTTTATAGATATTTCAAACATATATATAAAACTTTGTGTAACTGTTGTAGGTTTTCACACCAAGAGTCCTGTCACTAATGAACCACTAGAAGTACCCTAACCCCTCGACTCCTTTTTTAAGACCCTAAATTTCAAAATGGTTGATAATTTTGTATATTAATATTCAAATCAAATTTTGTAATAAATATGTTATTTTTTAAACTTACGCTGCTAACAGTCTATATCATAAGGTCCACATTCGTTTGTATGGAGCTTAAACCTTTATGGTTTTGGACAATCCAATTGTTAATCTTGCGATCAATGTCTTATAACACAATCATAGTACCTTCTATTAATCGTACTGTAGTGTTAAGTTTGACAACGTCGCCTTTTGAGAGAACATGAACAGTTTTCCATCGCGACGTTGCCAAACCATACTAAAACTTCTTGTATGACTTTTAGAAAGAAGGCTGTATGATAGATTTGTTGTCATTGATGTTCCTTAAAAAAATACAGAGGCTATATCGATAGTACAAAGTTATGACGTCATTCTACAGTAATTTAATGTACGGCCTTATTGAATATTATAAGCGAAACAATATGGTCTATTTAAATTCTTCTATACCTCAATATATAACTTATTATATATACTATATTTAATTATATACATAATCAAAAACATAAATCCTTCTGTCAAACAAATATAATAATTTTTCCACGATATTGTTTTAATAAGTTACACAATTTTTGCCTTAGGAATGTAATTTAAAAAAATTACAGATATTGTTATATGTTATATACAATAAATTCCAACATCACAGATGTTATATTGAGTCAAGGCAATAATATGTTAAATAATAATTGTAATATACTGAATATTTAGTTATAATTTGTATATATTTTTGTGACATTATTTATGCAGTTTTTGTATTTACAGGCGAGCTTTTGCAATTTTTATTATAGGTCAATACTGGAATAACTTTTTACTATTGGCAACAATTGTTGTTTTTTTTTCGTACATAACAATTGTTGTGACGGTTTGTTATTAAAATATTTCAAATCGACACACGCCGGTGTATGACGAATATGAAAAACAATCCTTTTTTAAGAATAATTCTTCTACAAACTGATATCAGTTTTGTAAACAAAATCGTGAGCTTTAACATTTCCAATGTAGTCTTCTTTAAATGATTATTAAGTAAATATTATACTGAAACCTGTATGAGAGGTATGTATATTAAATACTAGTTTTTTTGCCACAACGATGTCTGCCCAGTTTTCGATATTATTTACCATGAAAAAATACCCTATATTTTCCTAAAGGTTTCAGATTACTTGTATATCAAATTATATAATCGATTTTACGAACTTTTTAGAGAGTTAGTCGTGAAATCGTAACAAGAAGTCTGTTATAGTTCTATTTTGCTTTGGTCAACGATTCTAACGGGGCCTAATTCATTCCATTTGTATTATTGAAATTAACAACATTTTTAGTTATTTAACTCTAGATCAAGTAATATCATACAGTTCTATTGATTTATAAAAATATTTCGTTCCTAAAAATGGTTGTGCGGAATATGATTATTTATTTTATATTGGCATAAAGCGAATTATATTTTTGGGATAGCGTTATTGTTGTTTTATGCTTAATATACATAATGATAAGCGTATTTAGTTATATTAACATTTTATTATAAAATACACATTCCATTAAAACGTACTTACAAATTGCACTTACATCATGTAAGCAATAAAAGTAGTAAAAATTATGAAATTTTACACACATTATTAGTTTACAACGCCAGGTGTATTTTTTATACGTAGGGCCAATAATATTATAACTAAAAATCTGTAGATACGTTATGCCTATATGATATATTGACAAGGCACGATGACGCACACATACATAAAACAATACTGAAACGCCACTATCATAGATTTATTTATTTATTTAATCGTATGGCTGAAATGGAGTAATCCGTTCTATTTTATTATAAATGGAGATTTAATTCTCTCAGCCATTTTAGGGCGTCGTCAGTAAGAATGATTCAGGTCATCTGGAGAACCATTATATTTTCTTAATGGGCATTGTGTTGTATGTGTGCTAAGGATTAGATATCCGCACCGCAGTCACAGCGTGGCGAGTCGATCCATTCACACCGGTATTTAAACTGTGCACACCGTCCGTGTCCAGTACGCAGTCTGTTTAGTTTGCACCAGTCACCTCGGGCAGATCGAAGCCCTTTAATTTATAAAATGTGGAATTAAAATGGCATATCTCAATATCGGTGGTGAAACAGAAATAGTTATATGTTGCTTAGATACGGGCGGATTGACGAGGCTAGATCACGTTTGCTAGTTAGCCAACTTTAACAAGGCGCTGTCCAAGTGCTTATACCGTATCTACAGTTTTTTAGTTATAATATCAATGCATAGGGCGGGTGTTTCTATGTATACACGTAGATTACTTTACATAATTCTAACACATAAGAATAAATGTATAAAATATTGTTTAATTATTACAAATATCGATTCCACATCAAGATTAATAATAGTGTATATTATATCTACTTATTAATTTAATAAATAACGACTTTATACATACAATTTGGAATTATATTATGTTTAATATTAAGCAAATATTTTTAAGTAAATGTGTACATAAAAATAGAAAAATCATTTTTAACTTGTAAAGCTTCTTTATGTGCTATATTTGAAGTAGTGTGGTCGAGGACAGAACAAAAAGCTTGCTATGGAAAAGCAACTAACACTGAACTTCCACGATTACAACACGCTACGTCACAAATTTATTTAATGAAGCGCCATCTTTTGGTTCTTCTAGAAATTGTATTAAGTTTAGTAAACTTTGAAAATATCTAATTAAAATGTATCTTGTCACGTGGTAGTTGGGATCTCAAAATGATACGTCCGATATTAAAGACAAGTGTTTAATTATTCACTTACTACGTAATAACATACGGCTATACACGTAGCCTCTACGTGCACACATGCACACCACCACAATCTTTAAGATATAGAATTTTGTAGCAATAATGTCTTATAATTTTGGAGATAAGCAGATAGACATAAACACTAAATATTTGAAAATATATTTATAGTATTCTGTTATATGCTCTAAATCACTCACAAGCTGTCACAAGTTCCAGCCAGTTTTATTATTGTACAGAAGAAGAGCATGTAAAGTAAACCTTGTATAAAAAAGACGCCCTATTTTATAGTAAAACTATATAGGATAATATTTTACGAATAAAAACACATATAATTTGGGTTCACATATTGGGTTAACATATTTTTTTCCATATTGTCTTAAAGCAAGAGAAAGCTTTAGAAGTTAGGTTATATAGACTGGGTAAAATAGTGTTCTCCGGTTATTCCATATTTTATTTCGGATGATAATGAAATTTAGTTTAGTTTCCGCATTTATCTATTTTTTGTCAAAAGAACAGCTTACATATGTATAAAAACATTCCTTATAAATATGCTTAATGAAATGTATGGGACTGCAGGCCGGCACTGCTAGTTTATATTTGATAATTATAAATATATGATACAAATGTATATGATATTAAGATTTCCAGATATATTAATTATATTATTAAAATGTTATAACGTTTAATGTGTTTTTATTTATTTAAATAATACTAATTACCCACGATTTAATGTTACTGAAACTATCTGTAAATAGTGTCAACACTTATATTTTTCTCATCAACATATTAATAGGTAATATGTACAGACAAAGAAATAAGTATATATAGTTTTGTATCACTCGAAATAAAAAAATACATAATTTTTAACATAGTATAAATTTACAATGTAAATAATTTCATTTTGCATTTTAACATTACCCTAATATAAAATAAATTTAATTACAAACTATATGATTCGTTCATATCGGGTTTTTAACACATAACCGTGCTCTCTAAAATAAATTAAAATAAAACTTTACAGTACATTGAATAAATGCATATAAATAAATAATTAATGTGAAAAAAACCTGTTATATTCCATTTATATAATATTCCCCCTAAACTTATATATAAACAAATATATTTAATTTTCAGTTATAGTAAATTATATCTCATTACTAATAGAAGCGTTTTACCTTACAATAAAACGCATATTAATTTACTTATAAGTCCGCGTCAAACTTTTTATCCGCCCTGAAGTAGATGCGTAAAAAACAAATGAGGCATATAAAATCAAAAACAGCTAAGTGCATAGAGACCAAATTTGCAGGAAACGAGAAAAATGTTTATCTATTCTCAGAGTTGGCGTTTTACTTATATTCAAAGTTTCAATTTTAGAGAATGGCATAGGCTATTGATTTTGCCTGCCTATGGCCATCAGCTCTAAAAGAGAAGTTCAAGAAATAAAAAAAAATGCGATAATTCCTTAACTGTATTTTATTCTTACTTTACTTCTAATTTGATGACTTGGTTGTACTTAAATGTATTTGATCCCAAAATCAATTTTAAAACGAAAATTAAAAGGCTTTAGCTGTATTTTATTATTTGTAGGAATTAAATGGTGATTTGCAACCAATAAGACTAGATGGCTCCATACTCAGTTCATTTTTAGAACTTGTGGCACTTAGCTGTTTTTGATTTTATATGCCTCAAATATAGATATCAGAGGGACGTAGTGAGGTAAAAGGGGAGTAAGCTCGCCCGCGCGCTTACATTGTCCCTACTTCACCCATGTTGACACAGTGTCTTGTCATTATTAGTTGCAGTACAGTCGCATTCAGAAGTCAATTTAGTGTTTTTGTTGGTAATTACATGTTATTGTTATTTCCGTTATTTCTTTTTCTTGTATATTTGTCTTTATTAGAAGACCTATCCAGTTCGAAAAATGATGTTTCTATGGAAGGGGTTGTTTATTACAAATTATTTATTTATTATAAATATATTTTATTTAAAATAACGGTTATAACACGCATAATACCTGCACAATATATACTACAAGATATATTCCATATATAGAAATAAGTACTGCATAAGACGGATCATTCAATTAAAATACGCGATCACCCAAAACTACCCAACCAGGTGATTAAACGTTATTTGGATTTTATTATAACTGACAAATACATAATGTGACGAACTGTTAATTTTCTAGTTTTGTCTATTGTTCAGCTACCGTTGTCCATTTCTAGCTTTTACCGTTGTTTTATTACCTCAGTAATGATTCAATCTTTATATCTGTTATTTTTTATATCTAATATTTTGCAAAATGTTTACGTTAATTAGCTGTCAAAGCGTTTACAAGATGACACAATCGAAGTCGTATCTTTATTCTACAAAATCTTTTAAAAGTTGTAATGTGGTCGTTGTACTGCCACATTCTTATTACTTAATGTAGTAGGCAAATATCTCCTTGAATCATAATTAATTAAAAACATTCTATACTGTACGTATAATATCGTAACAAAGATGAATAAATGTCAATGTTAAATTCTTATAGTAATGTTTTGAATTTGTTTTGTATTAACTTCTCGACTGTACTATGCGCAAAGCCGAATTCAGAGCGGCCATAACATTTGACGCGGACTTATACCTTATTCGAATACCTTAATATTTTAAATTCTGTCTGCTATTATTCGAATTAATGAAGCAAAGAGATGGTGTCGCTCCGAACGCACCTTTTTGTCATGGTGGGGCGCGACAAGTGACATACTTGACCGGAAGTTTGTAATATTTACTGTCAAAAGTACACATGCCGGCCGGAAACGGAAGTGCTTATCTCATACGTACGCTTCCAATAAGTTCAAAGCAAATTAATAACCATAGTTTTACTAAATCTTTGTCTTATTATCTTTTGTCTATTTTACTAATAGCTATGATTTCCTCTGATAACATTCAAAAATATTTATTTAACAGCTTATTGTATTGTCATGATATTAAGGAACGCCGTATGTAATATATAAAGGTGACAATAGAATTAATACCGGATCCAGCTGTGATGCCGCGAATTTTGGCCGAACGGCGAAACGTTTTGTGAAGTAGGAAACGTTTTTTTTTTTAAATCAGAGTGGTGTCAAAAGGTAAATGTAACCTATGGACACTTGCAACACCTGAAGTATCATAATATGCGCGTTGGTGATTCTTTAAATATATGTTAAATCCCCAATAAAAATATGATTACCTTTTTCTAAATTTCATTGTTAAAACTTTCCAGAAAGTTTTGTTCTCGGACTTCGTGTTCCGTATTATTACTACGAATCCACTTCATTAGTGTTTTTAATAACTTATAAATATTACTCATTATGCCATTATTAATGACACAATATAGAATCGTGTAACGCAATTTTGTAAATGAAATCCACGATATGAAAGACTTAAGTTCCAAGCAAAATCTACTATTCAGGCCACTTTTATATTATGTAAAAGTTATATTAATTCAACTAAATTCCATTAAACTTTGATATTGTTTGCAGACAGACAAGCGATAAAAAAACTTTTACTGTCTACTGAAATACCAAAAACGTTTTCTAACTACACGCGTATATTTGAATAGTCGGCAATTCGATCACCGAAAATCCGGCTGCTTGAACTTAGCCGGTACATCACTATCATTAATTTCATTTGATATAATATCCTAACATTATATATATGTAAATTATTAAACATAAAAGTTTATTATCCCTCTCCTTAACACTAGTAAGTCTCACATTTAAAATATACTATCTAAGAAAGATCCCTTGAACTTTTTCAACGTTTTTTCCTCCATTTCTTGTACAATCGCATCGAGTGTTTTGTGACTTTTATTAGGGCTTTCTATCTCCATTAAAACAGCACTTTTATTTACGTCTGCAGTATCTTTATTCTTTATATCTGTAAAGTTAATTTTATCATCTGCTTCAGATTTAAACACATCATCGATTGTAATTTCGATTTCTTCATTATCAATTACTTTTAAAACATTAGTATTCGATTTGTTCAATTCATCATCTTTGGTACAAATCGATGAATTGTCAGAGGAATCAAACTCTGTCCTTGTATTAGATATATCATTATCAATTGATGTATCACTCTCTATTCTGGATGTTTCATCATGCTTATTATTTTCACTGTTCTTCATATAATCTAGTTCTTCGAGTGTTTCCAGAACAATCGGTTTCTCTTGAGTAATAAAAGTTTCAACATCCATTCCAAGTAATGCTGTTTCCTCCACATCCCTTAAAGGTTTTAAAACTAATTCAGCAGTTTTAGCATTATCATCATGTGGACCATCTGTACCGATCTCATCAGTTACTATCGTCTTCTTGGAGCGTTTAATTTTTTTTCCTGTGATGTCTTTGTTTTTTCTCGACAATTTAGGTTGTATTGTATGTGAAGTTTTCTAAAATATGCAAAGTATTATTGTTTATTATGTAACAGTATTTTCGTATTTACCTAGTTCAGTAGGTGGTAGACTTCATTATTACTGGCTTCAGCATTGGCTCGCCCGCGGTA
This sequence comes from Antheraea pernyi, assembly GCA_015888305.1. NCBI lineage: Eukaryota > Metazoa > Arthropoda > Insecta > Lepidoptera > Saturniidae > Antheraea > Antheraea pernyi. The sequence goes on along the minus strand of MU159613.1, from coordinate 25,546 downwards.
GTACCACCTTCTCATAGAAAACCGACGAGAAGTAACCAGTGCTTGCATTGTTGCGTTTCGTTCGCGCCGGCGCCGGAGGACCACCTCCCTCCTTCCTCTACCGTAAAGGGATAAGCCCCCTTCCCCCACAAACAGGCTGGTAACGCACTTGCGACTCCCCTGGTGTTGCAAGTGTCTATGGACGGCGGTGATCACTTAACATCAGGTGACCAGTCCGTACGTTTGCCTCCTGTGACATAAAAAAAACATATCTTAATTCTAACTTAACCCCACTTTAATATCCCTCAGTATATTAACTAATATCAGGTATATAAAAACTTTGCACGTTAAAAGCCAACCAGATATATCTAATGAACTTACTTCTACTTTAACTGGTGTCACTAAATTACTTCTTCTAAGAACAACATCTTGCATAAAGGCATCCAATAATATAGCCTTTGTAACAATATCTCGCGCGTCATTTCCGTTTGGTATAAAATCATTCATATTAAAATTCTCATCAGGTTTAAGCCAATTGAGAATCTGTGAAAACATTTTCACGTTTTCCTAAAAATAAGAGACACAATAAAACTTCATTAGCGGCACTGATCGATTTTTGGTAAGGGAGAAACTTATAGTGTCGCGTCACCGATGACATCGACATGCTCGTGACGTATTGCATTTGTGTCAGAATAGCGACGCATAGTATACCTGTGTACATGTAATATTAATATTTTGTATTGAGCTTGTGCAGTCCACCATGTTTAATTACCTTTTAAACTGTATAAAAATGTATATTTTATTTAATTTTTTTACAAATAGGTACAATTAGAGATAACTAATTGAAATTATATGAGTAACATAACTATTATAACATAATAAATCTGAAATCCAATTATAAATTATACACAACATTATCAATTGTAACAATATCCACAGTTAGCCTTGTGTGATGACAAAATAAATATTAGGGATACACGACTATCATACATCTATGTTTCTAAGACAATATGTGCCTTAAAATTTTTTAAAGCTGTCATTAAATATGTCTTTGTGAACACAGAATTCGTTATAGTACTTGCACATTCGATACAACGGGTTGTTTTTTGAAATGTTGTTATTAACTGCTGGTAAATGAAATAATTGCTGAGCTCGTACTGAGTGAGTTGGTATTCTGAAATTGATTTGCCCGAGTAGGTCACTACCAACGTAACCAATATAACAAGTTGACCCGTGAAATTTATATAACTAGTGGTAAACATTTATAAAAAACTACTTTTTGTTACTTATATGTAAAAGTTAGACTTGTTTGTGGACATTATCAAGCTCTACAAATTTTCTCCTGAACTCAATCATATATCTCTCATTGTTAAGGCAACGTTCGTAGGAAACGTTTTTTCTCCGACATATTTTGCAAATCCGACTTCCAAATGAAAGTCTTTTAATTTTTCGGTTAATATATAGCCTATGACACTCACAAATAACGTGGCTTATTAGTGGTAAAAGAATTTTTAAAATTTGTTAAGTAGATCCAGATAAAGAATTTTCAAAATTGGTTAAGTAGATCCAGATATTACCCCCTACAACGTCACAAACTTTACCTCTTTATAATATTACTAGCCGGCCCATCGGATGTTGTCCTGCCTTGATAATAAAGTCCTAAAATTCAACCGCAACGCCACCTACCGGATCCAATTGTGAATCTAAACCATTCTCGGATCCATTGGTACACGTACACAAAATTTCATCAAAATCGGTCCAGCCGTTTAGGAGGAGTTCAGTGACATACACACATACAGAATAAATTTATATATAAAGATATTATACTGCAAACTCGGAGTGCCAATACATGTGATAACCAGATTATGTTAATAATTTCAATTTATAAGTAATTTAAATAATTCATACTAATTGATCTAAGAGTTTAAACTTTTAAATTAAAATTTTTACTTATGTCCTTATGACTTTTTAATTTAACAGATCGTAACATTCGTTCTTTATTGTGTGCAAGGCTTTTTCCACTATAGAAACGAACGGAAGAAACCTACACGAGGACTACAACCATAGAGCATTAAAGGTATGACCATAGTGTAACTGTAGTAAGTTTGTTTATTTTTTATCATTGCGAGTTCAAATAAATGCCTTTCAAGGCAACTAACATTTAAATTTAATTTGAATAAATGGGTCGTATATAATCTAAAGCTATCTACACTTCAACTTATTTTCAGCAAAGTGGAAAAAATGTTTCTTTTCCGAAGTGTAGCAATGATGATTGATGTATAAACTGTATTTTAATCTATATATTAAAATAAATAAAGGATTATGAATCTGTACACCACATAAAACTTTTTTTTTTTTAAATGTATCTGCCTATGATTCTATACGACTTAAATCATACCTTAATATCTTGTGTTGTGATCAATATTTTGAAATTGGCTTTAAACTTTGTTTTCAGTATTTCTTTCGTGTTATCACCGTCGTCATCAACGATAACAACGCTCCAGGTCCGTTTTGCGAATTGCGCAATATTCTTCATCGGATTTACGCATATTAACATTTTATTCCTATTAGGATTGAAGGACTCAATTAATATTGCTGTAAATTAAAATAAAACAAAATAGTATTTAAAGCAGCCTTAAGAGTTCAACGACATGTTGCCATGTATATGAATATGTAAAAAAGAATATGTGTACTATGTACGTAAGGGGTATTCCATTAATTATGTGAGGTATTTAGAGGGAGATGAGATGTATAAGTTTTGTTTCGATCCCTCTGCCGCAACCCTAAACCCACGCGAGATCCTTCATTTGTATTTTGAATATAAATTCCTTGAATTTATTAAAAAAAACACATTTTGCTTTATTATTTATTTTTAACTTAACTTTACATTTACTTATAATTATTATTACATTACAAGGCACAGTAGCCTCACGCCTACATGTTCACACACATTATTACATATGTTGTTGAACGTGTACTTGGCTTGAGGCACTACAGTGCCTCCGGATCTCATTTTCTGGCACGTGATATTTGCCGAAACTCTCTCTCTTTTCCACGTGAGATTTGGCTTAACCTCTCCTTCCCCCCTAAATACCTCATATGATCAATTGACACCTCCTAAGAAGTTATATACTAGTTTGGAGTGAATATAAAAATATTATTTACACACTTGGTACCCATTTTGAAACATGGTCTTGTTTATGACGTCATTATGTTAAAATACTTACACAATAATACAAAGTCCATAGTCTAAACACGTGTATTGACTAAAATACTGTATATGCTGAATGTGATAAGTACATAATAACATTTTGAGGTCACACACTTAAGTATCTTTGGAAACTATATAGTACTAGCAATTGCCAGTGACTTCGTCTTGTGTTTTTATTTCTACAAATGACTAGTATATTTGATTTATCCCTCGACAGTAATAGTACATTTTTTCTGTTTCCTTTATCATTTTCTGTATAACTCTGTAGGACCACTGATGACGTGTATGCAAATTTCTATGATTGGTTGAACAGTTATGTAAAATTCCAAAATCGAATGATCCAGATCACATTATATATATTAACTGAGCCAAAATTTTGATTACAATAATGTATAGTAGTAATTGAGAAACGAACCATGTTCTTCAAATGATGTCCATTTCTGGAAATGTTGTACCCAATTGGTGGCCTTTGCTTCTTTACATAGAATTAATATAGACTGACTAAGAGAAGTACGGATGGCATGCAGAAATAGTACAACTTGGGCAAATTCCCCACAACCGGGTGGATCATTAAGTATGACACCTTGATTTTTCTGTAAACAAAGAATAAGCCTAAATAAATACGAGACCCAATTTCACTCGGAACTCTTTCAACAAAGCATAGCATATTAAACACCATGATACAGAACCGTCAATTATAGATATGGCACAAAGAAAGTCATATGTGCGGTAAGACCTGCAACATATATGTATACAAGTAAATGTTTCATGTATTATCTATACATATAATAAAAATGTAACTGACCGAAACTATTACTGGTTTCAGTATGAATGGGTCGGCTCGCCCAGGGTAGTACCATCCTCTCATAGAAAACCGATGTGAAGTAACAGTGCTTGCATTGTTGCGTTTCGTTCGGTCAGAGAGAGCACCGGAGGCCCACCTCCCCTCACCTGTCCCCCACTCGCTCTCCCTCCGCTAATCCCTTCCCACCTAAGGGTGGCAACCCACTTACGACACCTCTGGTGTTGTTAGTGTCCATGGACGGTGGTGATCACTTAACAGCAAGTGACCCACATGTTCGTTTGCCACTTATGACATTAAAAAAAAAATTACTGTATTATGCATATCCTGTCTTATAATATATTAGAAATGCATAATGATTAGCAAATTAATTTTACTGGCTCTTTTGAGTATAAAACATGTGTTGGCTAATTTGTGTTTACTTCTAGTTTTGAAATGATCTAAGTTATTACTGATATTTTATTAAGCTGGTACCCATGACTTCCTTCTTGTGTAAATTAATTTAATTTATGGGAATCATACGTTTTATTTGGATTAACTTTGTTAATTTACCGATTTGAAGTAACCTTTGTTAAATTTTATAATTAACTAGCCATGCATGTGACTCCGTCCATGTGGAACCTTTTTTTTTTTTTTAACGTGGGGAAATCCCTTATGGATACGCCACCCTCCCGGGGGAGAGGGTGGGTTATGTCCGACTCGCACAGACTAAAACCCCACGGTGTACCGACAGACCGTTTTGTGGGGGCGGCAAGGGATCGTTCAAGCTAATCAACCTTGTAGAGCCGCGCCCACTGTCCGCCCGGCGGAAGGTGGCCGCCAGGCTCCTACCTATAGAGGGACAGACCGGGTACACACCGGCTGTCCCCCCTCGTCCGCCGGACCTGTGCAATGAATGTAACAAAAACAAAGACTAATAAAGTCAATCGGAATGTATTAATTCCATTTACTTATCTACTTTTCTCTCGTACTTAAGTCACAACGTCATTAAAATTACAATAACTTTTGATAGACTGCACCGAATATAAAGAAACCAAGACTGTTATTGTTACTGTTATTCCAGAATATGCTTTATGATTTTGTAAGTGAGATTTTACAATGAATGCAGTATTTTAGCAGTGATGTGTGTAGTAGTCCGGTGAAGCTGTTAAGATCTTGCTAGGTCAATAGCATAGTCAACAAAAAGTGATATGTGTTCATACAAACAGACAGACAGATAATTCTAAAAATGATTGAAATGTATTTTATTTTCTAAGACACCTGTAACAATTTTTTTCACAAAAATCTATAATTACAGACACATTAGATTTACATTCTTATATGTACAGATATTTAGCTACAATGGAAAAGGGTAAAAATATGTATCCTAGCCTTCGATCAACAATAACTAGATAAAGGGTCACATACAAATGGAAGCTAAAAGCTGTCCGCGTAAATATATACTTATGTGTAGCTATTTGTTTACTAAGAAAAGGAGAAAAAAAGTTTTAAAACTGTTTTAAGTTCAACCTAATTACAACCATAACACCTTGTAATAAAGTCATAAATGTTCAAAATATTATCTAATACTTATGATAAAACGAGCAAAGTATGTAATAAATTACTGCCCTCACAAATGAAAAGATAACATAAACAACATTTAGTGTGAATTCAACCTTAACATATAATGAATAAAGTACGTTTTTCCGTTATTGTGCGTGTTTGTCTGGTGAAGCCAAACATTTTTGTATTACAGGTTTAAAATCGTAATTTTGTTTAAAATTTGATATTATTAGTTAGATTAAACCTTAAAATATAACTTATTCAACATGTATTTAGCGAAAGTAAGATACTCCTGTCATTAAATGGTTTTCTCGGGTATTATTTTTGCATCTTTTGAATACACTGCAGCATGTGAAATGGGCTTACATTGGGTTTCAAACAAACTAAACAAAATAAAGGCACACATTTCAAGTGAGCTCTTATTTACCGAGACTTATTTTTCGCACCGACCGGATATTGTTGATCGAAGATCCTAGCTAATTCTCTGAAAAGTGCTTTATATGCTAGTAAAAATTAATTCAGGTATCTTGGAGACTAGCCTGGATAAACAGCAGACAATATAATTCCAATTATATGTAGTTTTACAGGTGTTTTTGTCTTTAGTCTTTTCAAATCTGGCTTTAATCATTGACATACACATACATTGTAAGCAATCTAGCGAAAAATTGTGTAAACTAGATTACAGAAACAAGAAATATGAATGATTTAATGAGATATAGTAAAATTTGTACCTTTTTGAATTGCTTGTATAGAAACCTGATTCCATCTATCTGATGTTGTGGGAGATTACATATATCGATATAAATTTCTTGTCCTCCTTTTTTAGACAGGTAAAGTCTTTCAGATAACTTCATGTTTTCAATCATTGTTGCAATCCTATAACTGAAATAAAAAAATATTTACATATTTAATACTAATATTAAATTTCTCAAGTATTTTTTCTATAGAACTTGTTTTGCATCAGATTATACAAGTTTTTAGAGTATACAGCCACTGTCACAAAACTCTGTAGCTGTAGCTTCTTAAAAAGAGTACCTCATAAATTAACAAGTAAAAAACGTAATATAAAATTAACATATACAATAAGTATTTCCAAGTATGATTCAAAGTTGTGTTAGCAAGAACAAGTTACAACTTGTTTAAGGACATATTAACAATGCGACGTCAAAACATTGATTGGTACATGTTATATGGATGGTGTATTACAGTAAGCATTTATTTAGAATGGCAATTTTGTTGCTACATCTATAAAAATTGTATTTTGGAGTCATTAAAATAAACCCAGTGAAATGCTGTTCAAGCTTATACAACATTTAAGGCTCTCACTCACGGGATCCTTTTGAGTTGAAGTACCAATGTGCAGAAATATTTTTCTAAAAAACAAGTTATTCAAACCATATCCAAATCATCAATAACTCAAAATACGATAAAAATGTATGTGCATTTCATTTTACTCATACACTATTATTATATTTGATAATTAACGGTGATATGTATGGGGTCTACTCTTGTAAAATACAGAACAAATTCAGTACAGGAGATTTCTATTTATAAAATCTTAGTAATCTAAAAAAGTTGCGAACATAAAATCCGTACTTACTAATTTATGAAATTAAGATGATAGGTTCTGATTCAACCTGTTCAATATCGAGATAGTCATGATTAAAATATACAGCATTTCTAGATAAAATAACGCCACAAACACAGAAACACTAGTTTTGTGAACTTCTGTATCCTCGAATTCTTGCATGATGTGACGATTACGATATACATGGTCCCAGAACATCAGCACTGGTTTAGTTTACACAGTATTTATATAATTAGGATCATAAACTGCAAAAACCACAAATGTATCAATTATTTTACATACTATAAAATAAAGTTGTGCATAAAAATCAATCACACAACAACTCTCATATTACCATAATCAGTGCTGCCAGAGCAATTTTGTTAGATTGTACCAAACGCATATTTAGTTATACGTGGCGTTATTGTTGCTAGAATTGTAAACGGTTTGAAAAACGATTTAATAATTTTCCTTGCATAGAGCAGACAAATATGTACATACATATACGAAACGAAATGGTATATATGCAAAAAAATATCAATAAAAGTAAATGTAAGCATAGAAATAATAAGGTTTATTAAGCGAAGTTGCCAAACTAATTATAAACAAAATATATATAATAAGTTTACCATTACCGATGTGGTGAGTCAAGCTATGGAATATTTCATTCTATACACCGATATACCGCTCGGAGGTGAAGCTCGCCCATGGTTCAATGCTGAATGCAGCGAAGCTGAACGAAATAAAGAATTAAGTTTCCAAGCTTGGGCTGAAGCACGCTGCAGAAAAGCTCCGGATCTAAGTGATATAAAGAAAGCCTACAACAAAGCTACCAAGTTTTATAAAAAAGTTTTGCGTAAAGCTCGCTTTGACCATGTTGGTCGCGTTGGAGCTAAACTGGCTTCCTATCCATCAGGTAGCAAAGCTTTTTGGTCTCTTGCCAAGTCAGTCGAAGCTAACTTTCTCAAGTCCTCGCTTCCACCCATGATAAAATCTGATGGTTCATTGGCTCATTCAGCGGCAGAAAAGGCAAACATTTTTGCAAACCTGTTTGCGAATAATTCGCGTCTAGATACAGGCGATAAAATTGCACCGTTAATACCCTCGTATGATACCACAATGCAAGATGTTGTGATTCGCACCAAAGACGTACGAAAAGTGCTTCGCAATCTAGACGTGAATAAAGCTAGTGGCCCTGATGGTATTCCATCTAGGGTACTTAAGATCTGTGCTCCTGAGCTGGCTCCTATCTTGACACGCCTATTTCGCCTTTCTCTAGAATCTGGTATTGTCCCAAAACCTTGGAAATCAGCAAATATTCAACCAGTACCAAAAAAGGGGAACCGTGCCGACCCTTGCAACTATCGGCCAATTGCCATAACCTCACTTTTTTGTAAAGTAATGGAGCGAATAATAAATAAGCAATTGCTGGCATACCTAGAGCTTAATGATATTCTCAGTGATCGCCAATACGGATTCCGACAAAAGCGATCTACTGGTGACCTGCTAGTGTATGCCACCCATTACTGGAGTGAGGCTATCGAGAAACACGGAGAGGCTATTGCTGTCTCTCTCGATGTCTCGAAGGCATTCGACAAGGTATGGCACGTTAGCCTCTTAAGTAAGCTCCAAGCATATGGAATACCTGAACGCCTGCGGACTTGGATCTGTGATTTCCTTTGTGAACGGACTATACGAGTGGTTGTTGATGGCTGCTCGTCTGAACCCAAGGTCGTAAATGCCGGAGTTCCACAGGGATCTGTACTCTCAGCAACTCTATTTCTGCTGCACATCAATGATCTGCTTATACCCGGTATCTTTGGGTACGCGGATGACAGCACTGTATCTGAGAGGTATATGTCCAGTCCTAGGGCCAGCTTACCGGAAATCCATAATGAGAGAGAGGCCATGATCGAACGGTTGAATAAGAACCTTAGGTTTGTTGCCGATTGGGGTGATTCAAACCTGGTTAAGTTTAACCCCGAAAAGACACAGGCGTGTCTCTTCTCTACAAAACGGAGTCCGTTCGACTTGACTCCTACTTTCCAAGGGGTTTCCCTACAAGTTATGGACAACCTCGAGCTACTTGGGATCCAACTAACATCAGATCTCAACTTCGGACGTTCGATTGAACAAAAAGCAAGAACAGCTGCAAGGAAACTTGGGATCCTCTTTAAGGTTAAGCGTTATTTCACACCGGAACAGCTTCTCAGCTTGTACCAAGCTCAAGTACGCTCATGTGTGGAATACTGCTGTCACCTATGGGATGGATCAGCCAAATATCAGCTGGCCGCTCTTGACTCCATCGAACGTCGTGCTCGTCGGCTTGTAGGTGATGAAGCGCTGTGGGAGACAAGAATGCTCAATTTACAGCATCGACGGCAAGTGGCTTGTCTCTCAGTGTTTTATAAGTTACACTTTGGAGAGTGTGCACAGGAATTACATGATTTAATTCCACCGTCCCCATTCCATCAGAGGACGACCAGACGCCGTGAGGGTTTCCACCCTTATGTAGTTGATATTCCTGAGATTCGTACGAAGCGATTTGCTTCCACATTTATTATACGTACGGCTAAGGTCTGGAATTCACTCCCGGCGTCTGTCTTCCCGTCATCATACAACTTGGGAGTGTTCAAGAGTAGAGTGAACAGGTATTTAGCAGGTAAGCGCGATCCACCGTCAGCTTCATCATCACTTACCATCAGGTGAGATCGTGGCTAAGCGCGTATCTGTAAACATAAAAAAAAAAGTAGAATTAAAAGTAGGTGTAACAGCGACAGCAATAAAAATTGAAACTCTATATTACTGCAATATATTAAACAAGGTATCGCTCTATGATATAGGACGATAATATGAAATAAAAACGTATTAACTTTAGTTTCGGAATAAAACTTGTAAAAAGAGAATTTAAAATAATGAACAAATTATTGACATTTGTCATTGATTTAACTATCGCAATAATTGGTCATTTTAGTCAGGTTACATTTACAACTTAAACCCATAAGTATCATACATTTTTTTTTCTCGAACTGACTACTCTATCTACCTAGTAAGGTCTTAACAGCTTCACCGGACTACCGTAATATACATGCTATACCTAAAAATGTCTGTTACAAAAATACGGTATGACATGTACATAATATATCAACACTATCAATAATTCCGACAAGTGTCATGTAAAATGGAATAGGTGTATATAGAAAGCTGGCAACATCTTGTCGTGAAGTATTGCTATTTTTTACACGCACACATAATTCTGCTTTTTTTATCTTTTGCGGCTAAACTACAAAAATAGAATAAAAACTTAAATAGTAATTTTGCAGTTTTTGGACGCTCTATACAAAAGTATATAAAAGTACTGGATACCAGTTTTTAAAAATTTCAACCAATTTAAATGTTATTTTACTTCATCAATAATTTGGTAAGGTAAACGTAGACTTTCTTAAAAAAAAAGTCGAGACAGTCATATGGACTGCCGACAAAGGTGAAAACCCAAAATAATGGAATAACGGTGTTCTCTTTTGAAAATTTTAATTAATTATATTCTGAATTATTTAAATTTTATAATTTGTATACCTATTCAAATTATTAAAATTAGTCTGGTTTTCACATTTACTGGCACTTTTTTTTTTTGAACTGACTACGCTATTGACCAAGCAAGGTCTTAACAGCTTCACCGGACTACTAAGGCGAGCGCTTAAGGCACTCAGCCGATTTTATTTTGACAACTAGCTCAAGGGTGCGCGGCACACCTCGGCTTTGGCTGTTGCCTGATACATGCATTTCGCGACCTATGTGAGCTAACCTAAGCTAACTATTGATACATATATGAGTTGTTGAAACATATATGTGTACCTAGCATACAATACTAGCATACATACTCAATAACTCTTATACATATTTCGTATTGGATAATATTCAAAACTATTTCAGTTTGATAAGGGAAAAAAAGATAAAACCCTTCCACTTGCATGTGTAAGCATGTATGCGTGCACGTGTATGGAGGTGATATGTGTAATGTTGTCGCAGTGATGTAAGATTTTGTGTCACTGTATCGCGTGAGCAGCGTACTTAAGGACTCCACGCCGAGGGAACGGACCTAGGCTCGAGCAGCTGCCGAGGGGGCCTAATCTGGTTTACTGGCACTCGTAGCAATATTTTTATACAGTTTATGAAGTGCTCAAACATATAATGAACTTCAAAATCTCAATACAAATTATCACATGTACACAGGTTGCTACACTGCGCGTCACTAGTCTGACGCAAGCCGCGCAAGCAATATGAGGTCGGTCACGCTTACTAGTATGTCACGACGCAAAAATTATAAATTTATCTCCTGCTAAAAACTAGCACTCAATGCTCCTAAAGAAGTTTTTACTACAAACTAGAAAGCGACAGATGCCAGTATATTACTCGTATTAGTATACATTTTATACATATGTATAAGATGCATGCCGCGCTGTGCGCTACATATATGGATATACAGTAGAACATCGATAAAGTAAAAACCTCTACAACTTCAAAAAATAATCTACTCCCTTCCTCATATTGCCCAAAACCTTTATTACTTAAAATACGCACCCTCTATAACTTAAACTAATAAGTATTAGCCCTCACTTATTTAAAGTAATGTTTCGACGAACTCTATAACATAAGCTGTCTGGCAATGAGTCATTCCGAATGAATGTACAAAACAAAGAGTTTCTCGAAATTTATTACTTGCACGTGTTTGCAACTTAAATTGTTAACACAAACAATAAGTACCTACACAATCACCTTTTGTTTCTTTGAAATCGCTAAAAGCTGTATTTGCGGTGGATAGGACAGCGACTTACTTGGATCATTTGTTGTTAATCACTGTCCAGGAAACTGTGCTGTGTGATAAATGTTTTAGAAGTGAAATGAGTTCAAAACGAAAATTAACAACACTAACATACGCTGATAAATTAAAAGCGATAGAAGCAGTGAAAAGTGGATCAAAAAGGAAAGATGTTGCGGTTCAGTTTGGAATACACGAAAGTACATTATCACTTATAATGAAAAAAGAGGCTGAATTCTTGAAGAAACGAGAATCGGGAGAAAGTCTTTTATGTAAAAGACGAAAAATTGCTGAATTCCCTATTTTGGAGCAACATTTGTTTACGTGGTTCAAAGAGTGTCGAAACCAAAACATAAGTGTTAGCGGACCCATAGTGAAAGAAAAAGCTCAAGAGTTCGCTAATTCGCTGAAAATCCATAATTTTAACGCTAGCAATGGCTGGTTAGAAAACTTCAAGAAACGGTATAATTTGGCCTTCAAGAAAATGAGCAGTGAAAGTGCGAGTCGAAGCAGATCAGTCTGCCAAGAATTTAAACCTGAATTGCATAATTTAGTAAACGATTACGATCCCAATTATGTTTTTCTCTGTTCCTGCGATTTTCCTTCAGAATCTGAAGAGGTCACTGAAGCCGAAGACAATAAAACACCTGAAGAATGGAATAAGCACACGTCTGGGTCAAACATTACTTATGAAGACTTCGTTACTTGTGATGATGAAGTAGTCACAACAGGGATGTTAAAGCAAGAAGAAATATTTGAATCAGTTAGTAACGGTATTGAAAGTGATAAAGACGAAGATTTTAACGACGAGCCACAGACTCAAGCAAAGAGCGTATCGATCAACGAAGCAAGAAGAGCTATAGTGACTTTACAATCATTTATAGAACAATGTAGTAATATAAAAGATAATGTGTTCTCCTCTCACCTGAATTGCATAATTTAGTAAACGATTACGATCCCAATTATGTTTTTCTCTGTTCCTGCGATTTTCCTTCAGAATCTGAAGAGGTCACTGAAGCCGAAGACAATAAAACACCTGAAGAATGGAATAAGCACACGTCTGGGTCAAACATTACTTATGAAGACTTCGTTACTTGTGATGATGAAGTAGTCACAACAGGGATGTTAAAGCAAGAAGAAATATTTGAATCAGTTAGTAACGGTATTGAAAGTGATAAAGACGAAGATTTTAACGACGAGCCACAGACTCAAGCAAAGAGCGTATCGATCAACGAAGCAAGAAGAGCTATAGTGACTTTACAATCATTTATAGAACAATGTAGTAATATAAAAGATAATGTGTTCTCCTCTCTATTTATCATAGAAAATCAAATCGATTTAAAAACCAGAAATAAATATAGTAAGTAAATACTATTTACTAATAAATAGTAGAAATAGGAACTGTATAATCACTCTGTAACATAAACCCTTGATAAATTAAAAACTCTATAACTTAAAATATTTTGTTTCTCTTGGTTTTTAAGTTAATGGGGTTCCACTGTATATGTAGCGAGATATACTATTTGTATATATATAACGTATACTAATAACGCACGGAGGTATATCTACGTACATTGTACAGATACACGGAGTATAGGTCAAGGAAAGCGTTTGGTGACCACAGAGGTGGTGACGATGACGCTATTTCCACGTCATTTGTTCACCCAAAAAGTACACATATGACAGTACATATACATATAACTCGTGGAATCGTCGGTGACGATGACGCAAGTTCCCCCAAATTCTTGGTGCGCCCAAAAAAAAGTGCTCAGTTTTCACTTTAAACAGCTCTTATACTTATTCTTAAACGACAAAAAAAAACAATTAAATACCATGATTTTTTATTTCATTATTTGTTTAACATTTTGTAAATCTGTAAAAAAATGATTATATATATTTCCAAGATTTGTCTTAAAAATTGCACCATTTACTTATAATATATACACAAATTTCATTATATTTAGACTTTCAGAGTTTAAAGTAATTATTCATTCTTGAAAGTCGGTGGCCTCTTTTCGATGAAAGCAGTCATACCTTCTTTGCGGTCCTCCTATGAAAAATAAAACAATAAATATGTAATTAAATAATGACATATTAATTCCAGAGCAAGTTAACAATTATATTTTAATAAAGATCTCACCGTGGCAAAAGTTCCATAGAAAATAGATTTCTCAAACTGCAAGCCAGATCTCAGGGTCGTCTCATATGCCTGATTGACGGCCTGTTTTGCCATCTTAACAATGAGTGGCGAGTGTGTTCCGATCCGTTCCGCCAACTTAATTGTCTCCTCAAGTAATTTGTCGACAGGGAACACTTTGCTGACAAGACCTAATAAAAAAAATGTACAGAATTAAACATACTAGTGGTCGTCCAGTGGTGAAAATTCGACCATAAAATGGGGTACAAAAATTTTTTTCTTCACATGTTGTAAATTCCTGGACTGTTCACTGCACTGGTGAACAGACTGTTGGTAGCCATAACTTATTAGAAGCACCAACCACATTTAACATTAGAAAAAGTGTTTTAAACAAATTAAGTAAAATAAAGTTATAATTAAAAAAATAAATGGCTAGATATTATTTAAAAACATGATCCGCCATTTTGAGATATTGGTCTTATAAAATTAGCCGAGGAATATATACATGGATATTATTAGATTTCTTTTCTAAATAGTATAAACTATATCAATATTGTATCGTAGACTAGTTGATACTCGCGGCTTCCTCTTAAGAATATATTTTTAATTACTAAGGGTAAAAAAAAATGTAAATCCAACACTGTCTGCCTTACTCCTTCATGGCAAGAAAACGCACATCACTGAAGTTCCTATATTTTTAGAAATAGTAATTTCTTAGAACTCTAATAACTCTATATAAATGAAGCGATAGTGCTAAAGACCAATTATCTATCCAGTCATTTCCAAGCGTCTATCATTTTATTTATATATAATAGATAGAATATTGCAGACATAAGAAACATGAAGGTTGTTCAAATGGAGAGTATAAATAAAAGTAAAATTAATATATATGCATAAACATGTGAAAAAAGGCTTTGGTTCCCCTATTTTCGCAAAATTTGGTCTATATTAGTTCTTACTTCAACCTCAAAAAAATATAATTTTGTTAATTAATGCAATTTAATACGTTACTTGCGAAGTCATTTTTGCCTTGCATATCCTTTAGTTCATTTAATATTTTGATAAAGATTATTAAAAAAAATTCGAACTGTCTTCATTATGAGCCTGACGGGCCTCCACAGCTTCTATTACATTACAACATCATACATAACATGACATAAGCAATTCCTTTCAGTATTTATCGAATCCTGTACCACCAGTGGTAAATGTGGCACAGATTGTGGTAACAGTACGCAGTAATGAGAAAAAATTACTACAAAACAAAAAAGCCGCTCACCCATTTTTTCAGCTTCATGTGCATCAATGAAGTTGCCAGTCAAGACTATCTCCATAGCTTTGGATTTGCCCACGTATCTGGGCAGACGTTGGGTACCCCCTGCCCCGGGGATTGTGCCAATGTTTATCTCAGGTTGTCCGAACTTGGCTTTCTCACCGGCGTAGATGATATCGCAGAGCATAGCCAACTCGCAGCCGCCACCCAACTGTTTGAGCAACACCAAGTTTGTTAGATAAATGTGTTATCATGATATGAGCTCTAGCTCTTATTCCATTCTACAAAAAATAATCAATTCCAAATGGGATATAGTAGAGTTATATTTTTTTTATTGTAGCACGGCAACGTGACTGCACTATGCCTGATGGTAAACACAGTACAGCCCAAAAACAATTGCGACCACCGAGTGACACACTATACATCGCTGGTCGCCGCTGTCATGCCGGCATGCGAATAAAGCCAACTATCAATAATCACAAGAGTCAGCCGAAATCAAAATAACTTCCAAGTTCCACATTGCACAAATAATGTCTCTTACTATAATCTATTATAGAGAATGTGCAGAGCATACAATAATTACGCAAAGGGATTTGGTTATTTTTTACGGAAATACAAGTAAAGATTTTAATGGCGACAGTAAGCAATTGTCTTGTATTTAGTAAATATCATAATCTTATTTTGTTATTTTTTGTAAAATGTTGTGCCCAACATTAATAGGAAGACAAATCTAGTTCTGTGAGCTATTATTATTAATGTGAATTTTGTGTAACTTGTTTTCTGTTGTTGAGCCAGAATAGATAGTGTTTTTGTAGGTGGTAGAGACACTCTGAAGTTATTACTGGTTTCAACATGAATGGGTTGACTCGCCCGGGGCACTTGCTTGCATTGTTGCGTTTCGTTGGGTCAGTGAGAGCGCCGGAAGCCCACCTCCCCTCCTCTTTCCTTCCTTTCCTTTCCCCCCTCCCCTCACATTCTCCTCTCCCCCAAACACAGGCTGGCAACGCACATGCGACTCCCCTGGTGTTGCAAATGTCTATGGACGATGGTGATCACTTAACATCAGGTGAACCACCTGTTGGTTTGCTGCCTTTTGACATTAAAAAAAAAACATTTCAAGCCTAGGTTACTTCGCTTTATCAAAATTTTGTTAATTCTCTAAGTAATTTTAAAGAAAAGTATGCATTATTAATTTAATTCTTTTAAAGGTTACTACTGTATCTGCAAATACATCAACATGGACCGTGGAATACCCTCGAGATTTATATGAGGTAGGGGAATACACAGCAACAGTAAAACTCATGAAGGATTATTTTGGTATATGGATACCTGTATCTATGTTTGTTTTCCTCCTATGATATATAAAAAAAAAAACATTAATAAATACCACATTACAGTAGTTGGGCATATTGTAATGCAGACTTTGGTACTACGCTTAAATTGGATATCTGATAACAACTTGTAAGAGCTTTATCTGGACTTTGTAACAAGTGATAAACAGATGAAATAAACTACATTTAAAGAAAAAGTGTTATTCAATTGTCATAATTAGATTTTGAAGCGATACTCCCTTATGGCATGGTAGGGATTTTTTTTTATTACGTGTTTAACGTAAAGTAGGTATGTATTTGTGTGTATGTAAAGTGTCTCTGGGTCTAGTACTTCGATCAACAATAACTAGATAAAGGGTTGGCGCGAAAAATACGTCTCGGTAAATAACAGCCCACTTCAAATGTGAGTCCTTATTTTGTTTGAAACACAGCCAATGTAAGCACGTTTCACATGCCGCAGTGTATTCAAAAGATGCAAAAATAATACCCGAAAAAGCAATTTAACGGCCGGAGTATCTTGCTTTCGCTAAATATGCTAAACATGTTGAATAAGTTATATTTTAAGCTGTAAAGTAACAAATAATATTAAATTTAGAACAAAATTACCAATTTTAAACCTGTGATACAAATGTTTGGCCTAGGCCCTCCAACCACGCACAATAACGGGAAAACGTACTTTATTCATTACGTGTTAAGGTTGAATTCACACTAAATGTTGTTTATGTTGTCTTTTCATTTGTGAGGGGAGAAATTTATTGCTTTGCTCGTTTTCGTAAGTATTAGATAATATTTTGAACAATTGTGACTTTATTATTAGGTGTTATGGTTGTAATTAGGTTTAACTAAAAACTGTTTTAAAACTTTTTTCTCCCTTTCTTAGTAAACAAATAGCTACACATGAGTATATATTTACGCGGACGGCTTTTAGCTTCGATTTTATACGTGTCCCCTTTATCTAGTTATAGTTGATGGAAGGTTTAGTAGTATGCCAAAATGTGGAAATATATACTTAAATATTTATACTTCGGAACTTCGTATAGTACACCTATATTTTATGAGCATTCTGATATATGTGTTGTTACATTTCATAATTAGTTTCAATAAATTCATCAATCAATCCATTTAATTTTATTAGATTTGCAGTATTTATACACCGAGTATACGAAAACGAAGCCATTCATAAGTTTTTTATTTATGATATTTAACATAAACAAATTTTTAATATATTGAAATATAACGTAAAATAAGAACCGCTAAAATCAGATTTAGGACATATTGGAATGTAACAACTCATATATATAATTTAATACATATAAGCCTAAGAAGTTTCACTTCCTCCTCATGTACACACTGGCTATTCCTGAAATGTTTAGTTTGCCCTATGTAGAATACTTAAGGGAAACTGTTCCGATTAAAAAAAAATTAAGAAGTATGTACATTATTTCTGAATGATATTAGATATTTTATTTCTATTCAATTTTAATTCGAACAAACACTTGCTACTTAAACCATATGATAGAACAGTTGACCTTGGTTGAACGTTACTACAGACAGAAAACAATGACAGTAAACACAGGTGGCATTTACATACTTTTAGACTGTGGTGAGAAATAATTCAAAGAGCTTACAGCAAATCCATTGACAGCAGCGATGATCGGTTTCCCACAATTAGAAACATCTTCCCACTCGCGTAAGAATCCCTGTTTCGTATTAACGCTGTAGGTGTTATTCTGCATCTCCTTTATATCAGCACCCGCTGCGAAAGCCTTCTCGTTACCTATAAAAGGTTAGAAAAAATTATAAATACATGCATGTAACTTAACAACTGTTGGAAGAACACATGGTGATGAAATCATAGTAAGGGTTTTTAATTTGCTAAGTTTTGATGACATAAGGGAAGGGATCTGGATGGTTAGGTTTGATATGTAAAGTGCGCGGTCTTACCCACTGGTCTACCATCCTCGTAGTAGCGTAGTATCAATATAACTTAATTCCTCTATAGACTTCTAAAACCTTAGTTCTAGAATTGTTAACTGCTGCCCACAAATCAATAAGGAAACCAGAATAGAATCTCAAATCCTTTCCTCATTTAAAGCATAACCATCCTCGGCTCTTTAAATTGTCCTTATAATACCATGTGACAATTTAGCCAAACTTTATTTTATAATGCTTAAAAAAAATACTCAAAGGTCTCGTGGGGTTATAACAAATTTGTTCTAAGATAGTGAGAAAAATGCAATTTTTAAAATCTTATTGCTCAGACTAATATAACAATACAGTATTAAAAATAACGTTTTTCGACACTTTACTCCTCCTTTAAAGTGTTTTCGGTGTTATTTAAAATCAAATTTATGACAGCCCTCGGAAGATTTCCACCCTCCATTGTATGTCTATATATAAGCACGCCATAGGAGAAAACCAGGTGAAGCTTGAAGACAAATATAAGTAAGTGTACTCACACAGTACAATTTCTAACGAGTTTATTTCACTTTTGTCTTTGATAGTACTAATATATTTCGACGCAAAATGGCATATTTTATTTACTCAACTATCCACAAATAACTAAAATTGAGACTACAACAATTATGTAGGAAAAGGTGACAAAATTATATGTTTTGCTTCAACACATTCTGTTCTTGGATCATAAAGATTAGGAGTATACTTGTGGTTTGGCTTAGCAATAAATCCTTAATTTTGTTTAGCCAACCTTATACACAGACTGTTATTAAGTATCTATTATATGGAAATTAATTCAATGTAACCATTTACCAAGGCCGATCATTAAAATCACTTTACATACCCGTGAGAACAATAGCTGCAATCGTCGGATCCGCATCAAAGTCATTAACAGCTTTACCGAGTTCCAAGAACAGAGGCTTGCAGAGAGCGTTCAATGCTTTAGGACGATTTAATTGTATGAGACCTACATTTTTCTTGGCACCGACCACATCAATCTTGATGTTCTCATATACGGGAGCTGCAAACATCGAAAATTTAACATCTAACATAATATTATAGGATAAAATGTAATGGCAGTGTTACTAGTGTAGCGTATTAATAACTATTGTAACGTATTTGATCGGAATTGAAACACTGGATGACTTTAAATTGATATAGAAAAAATATGATTGTGTTCACCCGCACTCATTCTAAGTCCTCTCAGTACACCGCCCCGAATTTGAAGGATTACCTAGTAATGAGATGAAGTGCAAACGAAGCAGTAATATGTAGTGTTGTCCCATATATATAGAGTGAGATAAGGCGATGTGAGGAAGTGGGACAAGATGAGTTCATGTAAAATAATCAAAGTGAGGAGAGAAAGGAGAGTATGCCTCGAGTGACCAGTTCCGAGCCAAAAAAAAACACATTGTTATAACATAAAAGCAGTTATTTATAACTTGTTTTTGTCTTAGTTTATTAATTATGTAAATTAACCAATTGTTGAAACCTGATTAATAATTAGGATGTAATTAATTTTTAAACTCTTCTGTGCCAAAATCAAACAAAGTGCTTCAGTTACATTATAAATTTTCAAATATTTTGATTTCCTTTTTAAACCTTTTTAGGTTCAACAGAAATTACTTTACAATTAATTATAATACAATATTTATACACTTAGGTAAATTACATTACCTTGCTTTAAAAAATAGAACAGAACTAGAACAACTCTATTTCGTAATAAATATAAAATGTAATGTTTTGTTATAATTACAATGTTCTGTTATAATTATAAATAATAACTTTTATGATGCAATTCTTAGTGAACACAAGATCTATTAACATCATCTACAGTTTAATAATTTGTTGACTGGGGTAACTCAGTAGGATTATGATTCCTGCAAAGTTGAACAAAGTGGTATACATTATTAAAGAAATTTAGATTTTATTGAAATAAGAACATGGTATTCAAACTATAACATTACGCTAAAACAGAGGTACTCAACCTTTCTTTTAAAATGTTTCAATCATGTTGTCACGTACGTCCAGTTACAAATATTTATGTATTAAATAAAAGATGTAATTTCAAATTAACAGAATATTAATGTAGTGTTAAATGGTTGTCCAATAAAACAAACTTGGTATAATCCTTATATTGTAAGATACACATTGCATTGCAGTCGGGTTATCTGGGATCTATTTAATCTTCTCAGAGTGCTCATAGTTTTTCTGATGGGCACGAAGTTTAAATTAATTGAAAATAAAATATAATCGGTTGGGCCAACTAGAAAGACCCGTCAGGCCGCAGGTTGACTATGGCTGTGCTAAGGTATTTTCAAATGCCTCCTTGCTTAGCAGTTTTAAAACATAGAATCCAAAGTATGAAAATGTATATTCTGGAGAGTTATTTTAGTTATTTGTTATATATTACTTTACAGCACATTTAAAACATAATTTGTTTTTAATTTAAAATAAATTACAAAGTAATAATTATTACATTTTATATAGTAACTATATTAAATTAATAGTACTGTATATTTGAGTTCATGCGTTCTAGGTATGACTGTGACTGGGATGTTAAGTGTTCTTGTGTATCTGTGAATTTATGTGTAAGTGTATGTGATATGTTCCTGTTCGATATTTTATTCTACCAATATTATTATTATTTTGCTTTAGAATTCAGTTTCTGGATAAAAGTATTCCGGTTATGCTGGAATAAATCAATATGATGGAACTTTGTGGCATACACATTAAGACATCTCTGTAAAACAGAGTTCTTAGCGTAATTATGTTTAACTGGCTGTGGTGCAAACAACCGCGGGTTTCGAGTCCTATACTTATTTGAATACTTTAAAGTGATTTGTAATATGATATTATTATTATGTTTAAATTACCAATCAAGTAACTTATTAAATCAAAGTTATTATACAATGATAGAGATAAGATAATTAATTATTGGGTGTGTTGCAATACAGTCAAGGTTGATAATAAGCTTTATAACGAAACAATATTATTATTTTAGACATACAGATTATTTTAAGCCTCTTCACAATAAAATCCTGATCTATAATTCTCACTCAGTCATACTTTACATCTATCATTAACTTATATTTTCTTGACCCATTGTGATCTGCTCAGCCATAAGCTTAACCTACCAATGATAATTATTAAAATAGAAAATTTCAAACACATTACTAAAATAGGTAATGAAAAGTTCTTAGAATTTGTCAATTTGTAGGCAATTCATACACTCAATGTTTTTTCATAAATAAATAAATATCAATAATAGTCCTATTTATTTGTCATGACATGTGTATGACATAAAAAAAACATTTTAAGCCTCTTCACAATAAAATCCTGATCTATAATTCTCACTCAGTCATACTTTATACTGATCTTACAATGTAATGTTGTGGAATATCTATCAACTTACATTTTCTTGAGCGATTGTGATCTGCTCAACCATAAGCTTAACCTACCAATTATAAGTATTAAAATAGAAAATCTCAAACACGTTACTGAAATAGGTAATTAAAAGTTCTTAGAATGATTTGTCAATTTATAGGCAATTCATACACTCAATGTTTTTTCATAAATAAATAAATATCAATAATAGTCCTATTTATTTGTCATGACATGTGTACACATTGTGTTGATTACCAAAAAAAGGTTGAATTTGGATATCTTACATTGGAATAAAAAAAAATTGCTTGTAATAAAAATACACTGCTTCACATTATTTAGACATAATTTTATTCACATTTGATGACTTTTTGCTTGTGAAGTATCTGTCAAAAAGTTTTTTTTTACAGAGCTAGAGATTTTTAAAAACTCCTTATGTTTTTCAACACAATAAGCTTACAGGTTCTATTTATTTGTCAATTTATAGGCAATTCATACACTCAATGGTTTTTTCATAAATAAATAAATATCAATAATACTCATATTTATTTGTCATGACGTTGTGTAAATTACCAAAAACAGGTTAAATTTGGATACCTTACATTGAAAAAAAAAATTGCATGTAAGAAAATTACACTTCCTCACAATATTTAGACATAATGTATAGTTTTATTCACATTTGATGACTTTTTTTAATTGCTTGTGAATTATATGTCAAAAAGTTTAGTTTTTTTTTTAAAGGTAAAGAGATTTTTAAAAACTCCTTATATTTTTCAACACAATAAGCTTACAGGTTCTATTTTCACACAAATCAACTTTTGTGATTTGCTCAATTTATGTGTTATAAATATATGATTTATAGATTCTATGAGTGAAGTACCATGTACATACATATGTATGCACATATGGCTGCAGAATATAATTATAATCTTTCTTTTTTTTTAATCGAGCTCAGCTAACCAGTCCATATGCCTAAGCGAGTCTCCAAAGAGAATGTTATCAATAATAAGAAAGCCACGTTTAACATATATAGTTACATTAAGACTTCAGAGTTAAGTTTCTACAGATGCCAAAGGGCATTTGCGTGATAATATATTTAGTTGTGTTATACATAAATTTACATACAAACCTGTACTATAGAACTTGATTAAACCGGTATAAGATATAGATATATTATTGCAAAATACATTTTTTCCTAGTAAAACACGGGTAACAGCGCCAACAGAAGCCATTTTTAATATTAGGAAATATTAAACCTCTATCTTTATCCAATATTGAACGATAAAGAAAAAGTAAAACGCCGGCAAAAATACCCTTTCAAACGAATGAACTTTGATACTAAGATATGATAGTAAAATAGTAATTTGATAAGACAGTGTTGCTACTTCATATACAGCAAAAAAAATATTGAACGTTATAATATTAGTAGCAAAATTCCAGAGAATTTGAGTTTATAACCAAAATTTCAATATTGATAAATCAGTAAAATTGTATTATACAATACGATTACTGTCAAAATTGAAAATACTAAATAGGTTAAGTAAGGTTAAGTAGCATTGATGGCTAAAATATCAATAGAAGGCTAAGCAGTTGCATGTTTATATATATATATATTTGTTTCTAAATGTTTAATGTAGGTGTAATTAATCATAAAAACATGTCAGTTTTTCAACCACGTAAATTCACGGAAGAAAGTTAACTTTATTATTTTAGTATTTCAAATTTCCTCTCTAAGCTAAAAATTTGTTGAATTAAGAGACGCTTCTTGATCCAGCACCTGTACTTAAGAACTTTTCAGTGAGTTACATTTTCGGAAAGAAAACTTTTATTTATTACTTTTCTCAGAACAGTCCCACCTATTTTACCCATCTCACAAATTGTCAGTCGCTACAGATTGATTACCCTTTAACTTCAATTTGAGGTAAAGTGGATCAATATGGTTGTACAATACAAATCAGGCATCATGTATTCACGATACCATGCCAGAAAGATATTTTAGTAAAGTACCATTTGGAGTTTTTTTCGAACTGACTACGCTATTGACCAAGCGAGGTCTTAACAGCTTCACCAGACTACATGGACATACATACACCGGACTGGAAAATGGCAATGATGTATGAATAATCCGTACTAGATTTTTTGGCTAAACAAAAAGTCGTACAGTACGTAAAGAGCTTGAAACATTTCTTAGAAAATTCTAAACTATTAGATTTACAGTTAAAACCATGAAATTAACAATAATCTATGTATAAAACATCGATGTTCTTATTGAACATGTATATATATCGAACACATAAAAAGTGGGATGCCAATTCATATAGCATACTTCTGTGTGCCAAATGAACATTTTTTAGTTGTTATTCATTCAGTTGTTAATTATAATTTTTTATGTGGAATCACAAAACTAATTTAAAGTTGTCCTGTAAATAATAAAAACAAAATAAAAGAGTAATAATAAAACACGTGTATGGTATCAAAACTGTCAAAAAATGACAATTGATTGTAGGTATAAACTGGTATAAACACAATATACCTGTACGACTAAAGTCTGTAACAATATCATAACAATTTCTTATTAGAATCACTGCTGATAAGTGATATCTATTATATATATAAGAAATGTCTAACATGAAGTATAATTTCTTTTTATTAACTGGCGATCCTGGTTAGGATTAGAAACAAATATTGTCTATTTTTAATAAATAGGAAGTAAGAAAAATATTAATTTGTTCGATTTGAAAATTTCAGGCGTCGGTAAGACAACTTTATCAAAGAAAATCGTGTCCCTTGTCAAAGTTAAAAATGTACATGTATCAGGATTTTACACGCAAGAAGTTAGAAATGGTAGATTTCGCGAAGGTTTCGATATCGTTACCTTAAACGGAAGATATGGAACTTTAGCGAGAGATAAGGCATTGTTGAAGACCCCTACCAAATACACTGTCGGGAAATACGGTGTTCTTTTGGAGGAATTTGAAAGTATTGCACTACCTTGTATGGATGAGGTTGTTATTAATGTTGTTTTTTTTTTTTTACAAAAATCCGCACATAACCACACATCATCATCTTCTTACCCTTATCCCACCTAAGTAGGGTCGGCACAACATGTTTTCCTTTTCCACGCTCGCCTATCAGATGTCATCTCAGTCAACACACCTTTTACACACATATCATTTTCAGACAATCCATCCATCCTTTTTTCGGTCTTCCTCTACTCTTATATCCATCGACCGTCATACTCAAAGCTTTTCTAGTTACATGACAGTTACAGCACATAACCACACATGACTATAAATATTTCCAGACACAAAGAATACCGAAATTTATAATATTACCTAATTTATCATACAAATAATTGTCCTTTGACACTAAAATCCAAAACACCTTAGCTGGTACCGTCATAGCAATAGCTTAAATCATTGTGCTATATCTGCAGTCAAATTTCTAATATTAACAGAATAAAATCTATCCTATATTGGAATACTATGGATAACATGTAGAAATTTAATTGCTGTTGACCAAAAAACAAGTGTGTGTGTACTTATGTA
>MU159612.1:137281-163059 GCA_015888305.1 Antheraea pernyi | reverse complement strand
TGCAGACCTATCTTACATTTTAAGAATGCATTTTCTGAAGTTTCAGTCCAACAGATTTTGCTTTTATCATTTTTCTTAGCATTCACCAAATACTTATTTAGTTCGCACTGACATACAGCTAAATTCGGTAGATGAGGCCTATAAAAATTTAACATTCCTAAAAATCGTCTTAAATTAGCTACTGTTTCTGGCTTAGGAAAATTTACTATTGCTTCAACTTTTTCATTAAGTGGTCTAATACCATCTACACTTACTTCGTGGCCTAAGAATTCTATGCGCGACTGTCCAAAAGAACATTTACTTAAGTTGATTGTAATACCATACGTATTAAATCGCTCGAATATCGACCTTAAATGTTCTCTGTGTAGAGTCTCATTTTCACTGGCGATAATGACATCGTCCAAGTAATTGAATAAGAAATCAAAGCCTTGCAAAACTGTGTTATTCATAAAACGCTGGAATGTTTGCGCTGCATTTCTTAAACCGAATGTCATGCGGGGGAACTCAAAAAGTCCGAAAGGGGTTATAATCGCGGTTTTCTCAATATCATTTGGTGCAACAGGGATACAATGATAAGCTCTATTAATATCTAATTTTGAAAAAATATTTTTATTACCCAATATATAAGTAAACTCATGTAGTCTAGGTACTGGATATCTGTCGGGCTTCGTTATCGCGTTTAATCGTCGATAGTCACCGCACGGTCTTAACTCACCGTTTTTCTTAGGCACTACGTGCAGTGGACTTGCCCATGCACTTTTAGAAGGTCTACAGATACCCAATTCCTGCATGATTCTAAATTCTTCTTTAACTTTTTTATATCTGTCTGGCGGTAATGGTCTAGCGCGTGCGTAAACGGGAGGACTCGTTGTCTCAATATAGTGTAACGCGTTATGCGAAGGAGTTTCCCTGAATGACATAGGCTTAGTGAGATCGGGGTACATACATAATAAATCATAATATGGATGATTTTCGATAATGGAAGTAACAGACGGTTGTTTGACTTTCACAATTGATGCTAAAACATTGAAGTCTGTAACTTGATCTATTAGTTTACGTCTATGCATATCTACTAAAATTTTATGATGCGACAAAAAATCGGCGCCTAGTATAGGCTGCTTAATATTAGCTAAAATAAATTCCCAACGGTATGGTCTACGAAGTTTGAGGTCTAAAACTAATGATTTTACACCGTAAGTAGCAATTTCCGTACCGTTGGCGGCGTATAACTTATAATCAGAACACTGAACGGATCTACTAATTTTTTTGCTTACTGGTAATATGGATACATTTGCACCTGTATCGACGAGAAAATGTAATCCTGTGTTGTAGTCCATGACTGATAGACGGCTGCATGGGGTGACGGCACAGACCTCAGCCGAAGGCTGCACCGCACCCTCTAGTTTTCCGACGTTGCGTCGCTTCTCTTCTCCATCCTGTATTCCTTGGTTTTCCAAGCGCACGGAGGAATACATCTATTAGCTCGGTGACGATATTTAAAATGATAGCTGCAGAGCCAGTCGGGTGAATTTGGTGTATGACGTCCTGACCTCGAGTTTGAACGTGAAGATTGTAGTGAACGGCTTCCTTCTCTTCGTGTCTTTGGTCGGCTACTTTCGATTTTAGCTAACCTGGCATTGATCTTCGCCAGCTCAGCTGCAATACTTGTGATCTGCGTCATTTCGGTGGCCATGTTCATTTTATTAGCACTCTCGACTTGTGTTCTTTGTACGGGGTCACCAATTTAGGTGTATTTGATGTTATTGTCTTTAGTTGTGTGAGCCCGGTTGGACTATCGAATAAAAGTCAATATTTTACGATTATGAGTTTATTCTTCTTTCACAATCTTTGCATATTATTCACTAATGAGTTAAAGTAAAACACGCATTTATTATACACGTCTGATTACATCTATCTCTACAACCGGATCGGTCGCAATGCGAGACAGTCAATATCTTGGGTATAGATATTCGCAGCGACCTTAATCCCAGAAATTACATCGGGACGTTTTTCACGCCTGATCAGCTATGTCTTCTTTATAAGGCACCTATAGATATGCAAGTGTGCGTCCCTACAAAATCTTTGAATACAAATACTTTTTTTTTACTGTGACGTGACGCAGCAATGGGTCTCAACTGTTCTGCAAAATGACGCATACGGGCGGAAAAATCCGCCATTTCAGTTGTTCCGCTTGATGAACGTTCGAAAAATTCTCCAGGTAATCTTAGAGGTTCGCCATATACGATTTCGGCGAGTGATGTTTGCAGGTCAACTTTATAGGCTCTTCTTATGCCCAGTAGAACGAAAGGTAAGCATTCTGTCCAGTGAATCGCCGCGTGGCACATAATTGAAGCTTTTAATTGACGATAAAATCTTTCCACCATACCATTGCATTTTGCGTGATATGCAGTTGTTCGTTTGTGATTAAATCGTGTTGTAGTTCGGGGTCACCAGTTTAGGAAAACCTTTAAGAATTACACTCGCAATGTAAATTACCAAAGACAGATTTCGTAGCTCATGACAATGCAAAACTGAAGTCGTTCCATTTGACATTTTCTAATATATTTTAATAACGCGCACTGAGAGTTGCAGTAAAAAGGTTACTAGCACGTAAACATAAGAATGGAGTTCCTACACACAGATATATTATAATTGTCTTAATAGTCTAATTTTTCAAAAGAAGTAATTAAAATTATGAAAACGAAACAATTATTAAATCAATGACAGCTCAAATATTCTTTGGATCAAAAAATAATAATTTAGAAACAAAACTCTTTTACGTACCTCAGATTACAAAAAAAAAAACAAAGAATAATTTACTTTTATTTAGTTTTCATCTGGATCGGTTTCGTCGTCCATAAAACATTGACAAATGACAAATGAATTTTATGTGACTTCTGCAAATATTTTTCAAACATGACGTACAGCGCGTCTTTGATTGCCTCCTTTTTCTGGCTGGACATATTTTACAGGTACCTCTGCATGTGCCAGAACTACCTGATTCAGCATCAGCAGCACGAACATCCATATTTAAATGTTCCTTTATGTTTCTTTTTAGTTTTCTTGGAAGGCCTACCATTGTTGCTCTTCTTTGTACGTAATCTTTTGTGAATTCAATGCCTAATGCCTGTAAATACATTCGCCTTTTCCGTATACTCACTTTATTTGCCCTCTATATCACCATGGCATTTATTCCAGCAGTATCCAGAAGACGAAAGAAAAGTGTCAATTGCCATCTATTATTCTTCCTTGAAGTCGAATACATATTCACTTTTTTATCAAGTTCATCGACACCCCCTTTGGTTTTGTTGTAAAAAGTATCAATACGGGGTTTGCGTTTTTGGTTTTACTTTCATCAATTTCCGCAGCACAATTTTTTTCTTTTAGGAACGTAAGATACGTGTAGCTGTATCAGAGAATCCAAATTGACTTGAATATTCAGGCCGATTTTTATCTAAAAAGGAAGGAGGTATTCCTTTTTTGTTTTTACGTATGGTACCTACAACAGAAATCTTATGATCCTTGGCCAAATCATTCACCAAAGACACACTGGTGTACCAATTATCGATTGTTAGGTTTCTTCCAGTGCCAGAAATTGGTAAGATTAATCTCTTCACGACGTCTGCCGCAGCATTACTGAACTGGTACGGACTTTCAGGCTGCTTGCCAGCATAAATTTCAATGTTGAGAACGTAAAGTGAAGTTGCGTCTATTAGTGGATAAAGCTTTATTCCATATTTATCGGGCTTTGATTTTATGTACTGTCGAAAAGGGGATATTGCCACGAAAACCTACCATCATCACATCGATTACAACCTTATCTCCCACTGAATACGGTAAAAGACAGTTTTGTGTGAACATATCTAACACTTCTCTTATTTGCTCAGCTTTGTCCAGAGTACGAGATAGTCGCGTAGTAGTATCATCAAACCGCAATGAGTTGAGTAGACATTTTGTTCTTTTCATTGCCATAGTAGTAGGAAAAATAGGAATACCTGTACCGTCACTAGCATATAAATCTTCTAAATTGGCGTGCGATGTCTTCAAGGATCACGCTATGTACAACAATCCGATAAGTGCTCGAATTCCCACCGCATCTATCTATTTGCAGTTATGTATTCTGTCATACGATGGCGCTTTTTTTTTTAAATAAATTCGTTGGTATGTCTAACAATTTTTTCAATAATATTCTCCGAAATAATTGAACTCCAGGCTTGCATAAATGTTTATTTATTTATTAAAGACCAACACAATGTACACTGATCATTATTAAAATAAGACACGCACAATTTGTAACGGCAAGTGTCATCGTAATTAGAGGTGTAGACTGCATGCATAGTCTGACAATGAGTTTACATATTATACATTAAGTATTTGAATAATGAAGTAATTTGAAATATAGTAGCAAATCACTAATAGACATTGTAATAATTGTTAACCGTTATACGTTAACATGATGGAGGCAGGAAAAAAAAAACAGAAACTTTACATCTGAGAGCAATTTGAGATTTGAAGCAGAATTTTATATGATCAATTGGGAAAATTAAAATTAATAGAAATAAAAAAAATAATCTAATATAATGAGAATACGGGCAATAACGATTAGACAATTTCTCCTTTTAGTTTCTTTCTAAACATGGCGATGTTTACTGCGAATAAGTCAACATTTGAGGCACATAGAATCAAAGACAGCTAAGTGCCACAAGTTCTAAAAATGAACTGAGTATGGAGCCATCTAGTCTTATTGGTTGCAAATCACCATTTAATTCCTACAAAAAATAAAATACAGCTAAAGCCTTTTAATTTTCGTTTTAAAATTTATTTTGGGATCAAATACATTTAAGTACAACCAAGTCATCAAATAAGAAGTCAAGTAAGAATAAAATACAGTTAAGGAATTATCGCATTTTTTTTTATTTCTTGAACTTCTCTTTTAGAGCTGATGGCCATAGGCAGGCAAAATCAATAGTCTATGCCACTCCCTAAAATTGAAACTTTGAATATAAGTAAAACTGCAACTCTGAGAATAGATAAACATTTTTTTCGTTTCCTGCAAATTTGGTCTCTATGCACTTAGCTGTTTTTGATTTTATATGCCTCATTTGTATTTTGTTTCGATGTACTACTACTAATTGCTACTACGCAAACGCGCTACTGCAAATTGGCTAGAAGAATACCCATTGTAAACAGAAGAAAAATTCTTAGCGAAGAGATTGCAATATCTTTCCCATTGGTAGCGACGTTTTGGTCAAGCGACATACGCGCAGGATAGTTACTATTACATTTCTTCATTGCTTCAATAAAAGACCAAAATAATTTTGGGTTATCATATCAGTCGTTCAACACGTTTTTTTTGGTAACTCAAATACTAGTTGGTCCATAGGATTATTATTAAATTTTTTAATTTTATTTTTATATTTAAGTTTTTCTTTTATGCTGCCAATTAAATTGCGAAAAAACCAAATGGGATACTTTCTAGATTTAGGTCTCGATTTAGGAACGCATAGCTCAATAGCTTTACGAATATGTTTAATGTTGTCACTCCCACACCATTCCTACGAGTACCCGCATCTGCAGTAAGAATATTTTGAGCTTGACGCCGTACTTTATTGTGAGATTTTTGCCACTTCATTACTTTATCGCGCCCTGTAAAACAGCAATTTATTTCTGAAAGAGGCAAATTATCCTCGTCTGAGTCTGAGCAGTGTGATTCTTCAGCAGATTGAGGTTTCCCTGAAACGATGTGGTCGGAACTTTCAGAGCCTTGGTCGCCGAGCTCTGATTCGCTCTCTTCTTCATCTTCTCTTAGTAATTCTTCGAGTATTCTAAAAAAAAACAATACTCCAAACTTAATTCGATAATATTGAATGAAAGCCGAAGAAATATTATGTCACGTTAAGCGTCGACAGTAACCTTTTCGACGACTACGCCGCGATTAAAACAATTGTGATCTGTGAGGTGAGAGGAGCGCCCCATGCGACGGTAAACTCTTTATTTGACATAGTGACAGTCTACTAGAAATGAGAAATACCTGTGATGGGTATTACCAATAATATGAACGAAAATGTATCAAGCTCGGTCGAATAGGCTACGCGCGCCCGCTTGAAGGTTAATAGCCCGGTACACAAACATTTAACTAATACCAAGCGTATGGAGAGTTTTAAATATTGCATTTGGCTCCATACCTACTTTGTGTAATGCAATGACAGCGATTCGGTTCTCTTTATCACCCCACTCCATTTTAATATCGCAAAATACTGTACAATGTATTGGCGCCAAAATGAGAAAACTTAATGAATAATCATATAAAAATGACAGATTCCAAATTCAAATGTAATATTTTGTTTATTTTTAATTGTAACAGTATTTATGACCACACTATGCCTCTTGTATGGGTTAAATGCCACGATGTTGATATCACTATGGGGATAGTTGTCCTTAGGTATAAATAAAAGCTAATTTATAATTAAAAAGTTTTATTTTAAAATTTACCAGTGCCACATTACTCTTTGGTTTTAATTTTCCTAATTATCACAAAAAGTTTTTTTTAATAATAATATTTTTTTTTAGTTTATAGTTTATGTTGTCTTTTTAGAGGTGTTCGTTCGTTTAATTCTACCACATTCGTTACAATAGTCACCATACGCAGTACAATCTTCATGTAACCAATTTTTGCACATGACGCATTGTGTCCAATCTGCAACTGATTTAGTCTTTTCATATTCTTCGAAACATTCTTTGCATTCTGAATCTTTGTGTGTCTATCTCAGAATCTTCCAAGTTATTTAAAATCGAATCTTCCTCACTTGATTCCTTATGCTCTATTGGTATTTTCGTTGTTGTTTTAATTTTTAACTTTAGACTGAATCTTAGTTTCATCTCTTTGTTTTTTTAAATGCAGATCAACATAAATTGGCCGCCTCAAATTGATGTCTAAATCGCTTGCATTAGAAATATCCGAGATTTTCCTTTCTTCACTTGATTCCCTGTTTCTTTTTCATTTATTTGAATTTGTGTCTTGAACCTTAGCTACTGATCGTAACTCTTTTCTGCACATTAGTTTCAACTGACCGGCATTTATTTATACAAGGTATACCTGCAGTAGCTTTGCCCGTAACATTAAATTGCTTTGTTTTGATATTTTCTTTAGTATTTAAAATTGCAGCTGATTATTTTCCCCTTTTATGAAATGGTAGCGGAATAATTGGCACCGGTGAATATTCCTGCAAATATTTGCTTGGTGTTTCTTTTTCTGGTTCATTAATGTGTATAATGTTATCATTCTGTGAAAGAATTGAAGGGCTTGAATTAGAAAGTCTCCTCTACCTTTGGTCCATATTACAAGGAGAAACGTTTGATTGATTCAGATCTATTTCTATAATGTGTACATTGGATGGACCTGGTATCTCCTCTATAGCTTCTAAAATCACAATTTATTTTTTATTTGTCGTTTTATCAGATTCTGGTAAGCCTATTAATAGGCCTAGGACGTTAAATTCATATTGAGATCTCTACTATTACCTAAATTTAGATACATGCATAGAAGTTAAAGTACTGCTGCAACGCAGGAGTCATCAGTTGTGAATTGATACAATATCGACTAACTCTAAAAAAGGTTACGATCGATACGAACGATCCTTGTCTGATATATCATAACCATGAAAAGTTTTCAACGTGTTAGTGTTGGTTCCTTAAGGTTTCTAAAATGAGATTACTGTCAGAGTCATCTTCCCATGCAAATTATAGCTATAATCAACGATAAGAATAAATAAAGGAGCAAAGGAATTCGTCCAGATATTGTTTGTTGTTATTGCGTCCTATTCTTTCACAACTATCGGTATAGTCTGTTTTTTCATATGATCCGTGATGTTTACAAATTGTTGAAATCTCTTCTTTGCGATGTCAACTAGCATAGACGGTGTTTGACTTTGATATGCTGCAACACTTCTCATTTCTGTTACTGTTTTATTGTTGCCTTGTAGTTCCAGGTTTCATTTGCTCAGTTGTCCAGTAAAATCAGCTAAATATGCTAAATCACATTGTCAGTCTAAATCATGCGACTGCTGATAATCATCATCCTTCTCTTCAATAAATTTCATTATATCGTCCGATAGATCTCGAAACCTTTGCAAAAACTTACTTTGACTCAACCACCTTACGTCAGAGTGCAATGCCAAATTTGGTTCATTCTCATGTATGTACCTCCAATTCTGCACAATTCTGGGTATTCCTGAGAACCCCAGCTTGTTTCTTAATCGACATTTTGCTTGTCGGGTTTATCAGTGTAGCAATGCGGGTGTCGTGGCCTACGTGATTTGACCTTGAAAACTGATATGTAAGTGGTGGCGCCGTTGCGTTTTCGGCGCCATTGAGTTCTATACTATATGAGTGGACTGTATTTGCGGGGCTGCGAATTTTATGCTAAACTATATTGTGATCAGCTATATCACAATGTAGACAATATTGGGAAGGAAATTGGCACATACCTTGTAGCCTTGCAGTTTCACCTGGCTGGCCGGCTAGGTGGTTTTGCACAGGCTTACTAAGTCCAAAAACAGTTTTTTAGGTAATAGTATTAGGTTTTATAACAATGTCCCAAAACACATTACCGATTTGCCTGATAGTGAGTTCAAGAACCATGTCAAGCGGGTTTTAATATCTTAAGGCTATTGTAGGGTGGATTAATACGTGAACGATTGTGACGTTTGGAAATGACGCCCCTCTCTGTGCATCCACTAATAACGAATGTAAATATTTATGTTACTGTAAAAATATATGACATGAAAAGTTAAACCAGATCGAGTTTCTTGCCGGTTCCTCTCGATGACTGGGCTGTTTGTCCGAACCGGTGGTAGCTTTGACGTTCATAAGCGCCTTCTCAGGGCCTAAATTGAATAAAGGATATTTTGATTTTGAATGATAAGGAGGTAGTTTCAGAACTTCATGACCATGTTATTGAAGGAGCTATTCTACTTCACACCGGGGTGTAGGCTTGTTTTCATTTACACGACATAGGAGTTTAGCCTTTGAGTAGCCGTCTTCATATGGAATTCTATTAATTTCTAGCCAGTTTTTTAATTGAAGGTCTGTCGTTGATTTGTTTAAACTGTAATTAGCATTATAACCACACTTTTGGTGGTAAATATCGTATCAGCTTTTCCTTCCTTTCCTTCAATCAGTTTGTGAAGTTTGATTATCATGGTAGTAGCCAGCTAGCTTAGATTTTGTACTAAATAGTAAGAATGTATTTGGTACGAAAGTATATTCTGAACCGGCATGAACCACTATAGACGTTATCCCCATGGAAATCTTGTCGGTAATATCACTCACTGAAAGACCTTGCTACGACTTTTTAATTTAATCATTCTGTTGCACATAATTCGCATTTAAAAAGATTAGTGGTCTGTTTTCACTCACTTCTAAACGATTGATCTCAGATGTGTGCCTCCATGCTGCTATATCATACCGTTCAATAAGAACAGATCTCTGATTTTCATATTTCTTAAATTGAAACCCATTTTTAAACAATACCTTCCTCAGCGTTTCCATACAACCAGGAAATTTAATGTATTCCCGTGAGTTCTATCAATAAAGTTTCAAAGTTGGTACACGTTTTTTAACTACTACAATTCATTGACTTTGTTTTTTGTTGCATTTTTATCGAAGTCACCTAAATTGAAAAGAGTACGATTTTGTGGGCGTGTTCTTCCTGACAAAATTTAAGCACACTGAAGTTCGCTGATTGTACTAGTGTACGTTAGTCGCCGCGCTCGCGCTGGCAGAGTTGCCCAATAATGTGCGGGTTGCGGGCGGCATAAACTAAAATTATCAATACACATCCTTACAGTATGTTAAATGATACTATTTTGTGTTATCACAATAATTTAATGGCTTTTACAAATATTCTTATAGTTACGTCTTAGTATACGGTTGTGTGGCGACAGTCTGTAATGCGAGAGTCCGTCCGTCCATTGCGTCGCGTACGCTCCACCGACGCACTCTCCCCGCTTTTATCTCATGCAGTTTTAGTCTCGTTAACATGGTGTGAATACTTTATTTCGCCTCTGCTCTACTACATACGTTATAATAATATTTTTCTAGAAAATAAATATAATTTAAATTATATTAAATCTCAAATTAAGAGGTGTCTACAACTCGAGGTGTGATATAATAGTGCCTTTAAATCGGGATTCCATATATGAAATCGTTCTCACGATTCCGCGACGATGATGGGACTTCAATTTCTCGTAGGACTTGCGCTTTCGGTGTCCGGTGTGTCGAAATGGTTACATATAACTTACTAGCTTTTACCCGCGATTTCGTCCGCATAAGTTTTTTTGTTTTCTCCCGGCTATAAGTCCCCCTGCAACAATGTCCCACTATCGTGTTCCAGTCCTCAACTTCACATCAAAATTTGTTCAAAAGCAACCTAAGCTACATAATGGATAGCTCCGAATGTTTCCTTAGTAAATATAAAAAGTAAATAATGTAAATCGGTTTAAAATACTACTAACTACCTACCTGCCAACCCCCGATGTTAGACAGTGTGACATCCGTAACATCGTCTGCGTAGGAAGTACTAACTTAATGTAAGTAGTATAATAATGTAGGAAGCTAAAAATAAGAGGCCTTATTACTGTAGTACATTTTTGTAAACTATGTTCTTTGTTTTTCCCTCTCTGGCCAACACATGGAGATTCTGTGGACTTGAAACACGTGAGCAAGCCACGTATAATTGTCCGTGAGAAAAACAACTCTTTTCTAAATTAATGCCGGCTACTTTTAATGTTTGCCCCTGAGCTTTATTTATCGTCATAGCGAATGCGATTTTCAGCGGAAACTGTAATCTCTTAAACTGGAATGGCAAATCTGTCGGAATTATGGGTATACGGGGGATTAAAACGTTCTCTCCTTTTGCCATTCCAGTCATAATGATTGCTTTTACAATATTGCGACCGAGGTGTGTCACTTGCAACCGTGTGCCATTACACAGTCTTGGTGCATCTAAATTCCGCATTAAAAGGACAGGAACGCCTACTTTCAGCCTCAGTTTGTGTGAAGGTACTCCCGACAGTTCTAAAGAATTAAGAAATTCTACAGGGTATGATGTTACTTGTTCAGTATCCATTACAGTGTCTACAGAGAGAAACTCAACAATATCACCTTCCACGCGTGACATAATTTGCTCGTTTATCTGTCCCACCATTTCATTCGTCGGCGCTAAAATTGCTCTTTCACATAACCAGTCTCTATTCCTCATATTAGTTAGCAGTTCGCTATAGACGAAGTTATTTAGATCATCTGGATTATGCACAACATTGCAGAATTCACGATCCAATGTAATCATGCCATTACCATCCTTTGCCATACGATCTTCTCCAATTTTAAGAAGAGCAGCAGCATATTGTCCAGATTGTACATCATTGTGTAGTTGCACTCTCATATTTGTAGACAGACTAAACGTTTTTACGTGCACCCATAACGTTGACGCTTTTAAACACGCATTTATTTCATCTGCAGGGGTGCCTTTAGTGATAACCGGCAAAGTCTGTCTAAAATCGCCCGCTAAAAGTACCACCATCCCCCCCATGATATTTGGATTACTCTTGATGTCTTTCAAAGTCCGATCTAGAGCTTCAATTGCTCTTTTATGGGACATAGTACACTCATCCCAAACTAATAATTTACATTGCTGCAACATACGTCCACGCTCGCTGTTTTTACTTATATTACAGACTGGCATTTCTTCATGGGCTAAGTTTAATGGCAGTTTAAGCACCGAATGTGCCGTTCGACCACCATTGAGCAGAGTGGCGGCTATTCCGGAAGAGGCAACTGCTACAGCAATTCCTTTATCTTTTCGGATTTGCGCTAAAAGCAAGTTTAAAAGAAAGGTTTTTCCCGTGCCTCCGGGAGCATCCAAAAATAACAAACCACCTTCGCCATCTTCGATTTTTTTGAAAACATTGTCAAATACTAACCTTTGTTCTGGGATCAAACGTGGAACAGACTCTGTCAATTGTTGTTGTAAGGAAGCAGTATCGTAATCTAGTTCCCGTATTAAATCGCTACTGATTTCCTCGGTTCTCTGTGGTCTGATCATTCCATAATCTGATAAATCCTTTCTAGAAATTGTTTTAACCTGGTCTTCAATTTTTGTCAGACCCTCATTGTAAATTAAATCACTGTACGTGACATTGGGATTTTGCTCTTGTAATCTGTGCAATATATCGTCGGTCATATCATTTTTGTATTTATCCCACAATTGTTGAGGATTTGAAAGACCACATGTCGCTACTAATACAGCAAATAGCTCTCTCATCTTGCCTGCTGATCTACATTGAGCAGCTTCTTCCAGTGTCACATCCCAATGGTTGTCATTCTCCAGTAATCCTCTTGCCTCACATGCCTCTCGAAATGTAGGATAATCTTGTGTGTTGTATTTTTTTAGATCATTGAAAGAGGTAGGTCCGCGCACATGGTGTAAAAGCATGCGTAGACAAAAACATTCCATGTTACTAACATGAACTGTATAAACTCGTCCTAAAGCATCTCCAGATTTGACGCCAGGCCAATCGTGAACTGAAGTACCTTGAATGCGGCGTTTCCAAGTTTTCCTACTTGCATCCCAAGTATAATACCTCGGCACCTCGACATAAAGAAGAGTTTTTGCAAACTCATCTCTGATACAAAGATCAAAAAAAGCAGTGAGTGTGGTTTTTGGCGGAGTAGTTATTCGTTCGTGGAAATTGTGTTCATTAAAATAAACGCGTTCACCATTTTCTAAATGCACGCTGAGATGTGTCACGGTGGGATGCCTTTCGTGCAACGGAAATGCTAACAGACGCCACACGGCTTCGTTGCTGCTGACATACCGACCAGACTGATAAGTTTGTACCTCATCTACGGGATTCGCAAGATCAGTATTTCTAAAATTGAAAATAGCTTGATCACTACCCTTGTTTATATATTTGCAAATATATTTGATGGCGCGTACTGAACTGCATGCCTCAACATTTATGTGGGCGTTAAACATTTTTGATAAAATTGGTGAATAGGGGACTACCCAAC
The DNA here is from genome assembly GCA_015888305.1 of Antheraea pernyi. Lineage (NCBI taxonomy): Eukaryota > Metazoa > Arthropoda > Insecta > Lepidoptera > Saturniidae > Antheraea > Antheraea pernyi. The sequence continues at coordinate 149,988 of MU159612.1, read as the reverse complement.
TATTATCAACCGTAACGTAGCTACCATTTCGGAGCTTCACGGTTGCTGTTCGACCTCCGTCTGCTGGCGCTCTTCTACGATACTGCGGGTATCCGTGGTCGTTGTGAACGGTCTCTTTCACTAACTTGCGAGGAAATTTTTTTGTGCATTTTCCGTCTTTCATGCAGTGGCACTGTGGATTTTCGGGTCCGCATGGACCGTGAATCATATTTTTTACAATAATGTCATGGAGAGTCTTGTCAATGTTAGGATCCGGTATTTCAGCGCTGATTATGTTATCTATTTGATCGGGTCGTAACTTATCTTTTAACCACAATAATATATGGACATGTGGCAGTCCACGTTTCTGCCATTCGACAGAGTACATAAAGCAGCGCGCTTCTCTGAACACTCGGCCTTTATTAATCACATCCATTAGTTTTTTAACTTTTAGTCTAAAAACTCTTGCGACTACATCATGTCTATCTATTGCGCTTTGCCCCGGCATCAACTGATTGACTATTTCGGGCCAGGCTGGGTTGCAAGTAAAGGTGACGAATAAGTCAGGGCGACCATGTGTACGCACATAAACAAACGCGTCCTGAGTATATTCGTGTAAGTACCGCGGGCTATTTACAAATGAAGATGGTAAAATGACCATACGACCTAAGTTATTTGGATTTAAATTAGCGTCATTTGCCACAGCGTCTTGAAGATGGATGTAATTCTCTGCTCTTAGTTTAGTTTGATTTAATGATATGTACCGTAACCTCTCGCTTTCAACTTTAACGTACATGTCAACGTAAAACTGATTGGCCAGTTGCTTGCATCTTTGTACAATGTTAAAGTTGTTTTCTCGTATCATCATGTTGTAGGCATAAAAATCCATGCATGAAACCTTTTTGTTATGCAAGGGAAGACCTGTTACAGGATTAATTTGAGGAACTTGAAAGTGGTACCCCTCTTGTCCCTTACTAAATATGATCGGATATTGCAACGCATCATAAAATTTATGAGTATCAGGCACCCTGGTTAATGTGTCATCTCGGGCCTGTAAAACTATATCACGGAAAGCAAACTGTTCGCCTGTAACCAAGGCTGCGACTTCATTTATTAACGGTGCATTATACCGCCTTTCATGTTCCCCACTTGGTGTGCGATCGGGGTGCATCACCAACCTATAATCCTCTCCCGGCATTCTTTCTAGTGCTGTTTTGAAAGTATTGATAAGGCGATTATGTTCATGCAACATTCTCTGGATTTTTAAAACAGTATCCCTTTCGATTCCTTGTATATTTTGACACCTGCGATCAGCTTCGTTTTTTTCATCGCCCATGAAATAAAGTTGCAAAAACTTTGGTTGTTCATTATTTGCGGGAAGTAAGGAACCAATCCTGTGATACACCTGTCCTTGGATGGTAAAAGTAGGTGAAAATCCAGGCATTACGACCTCCTTATCTACACCAAATGACGTCATCTGAAAGCAAGAATTATACTTTCTAATCCTGCTTAAAAACCGGCGCGATTCGTTACTGTCGTATAAAAGTAAAGATTTAAGAGGTTCCTCTGGCTCGCCAAGTAATGGAATTTTAACCTTTCCACCAGAACAGCACATACCTGGAGTTTCTTCTTTCCATTTCAGTGCTTCACAATATCTGCATTTTTTATCCATTCTCCCAATGATAACCAATCGGTGATTAACATAGTCGATCAAAGGGTCATACTCAAAAGCGGCACCATTAAATGCCTCCCACGTACTCATTGAAAACGTACGTCTTCTTTCTGCCTGCCGTTCAGCATTTAAAAGACGTCGTCTTTGTGAATCTTCGTCAGTCTCTGCCGCAATCAATTGCGCGTGACGTTCGGCATCTAAAACTCGACGTGTCTGAGTCTGTTCCACTGTCTCAGCAGCTCTTTGAGATGCGTGGCGTTCAGCATCTAAGGTTTGTCGGGCTTGAGTCTGCGTATAGGTCTCAGAGGCCCTTTGAGATGCGTGGCGTTCAGCATCCAGGGCCTGACGGGTCTCAGTCTGCGTAAACGTCTCAGAGGCTCTTTGAGATGCGTGGCGTTCAGCATCTAGGGCCTGACGGGCTTGAGTCTGTGTAAACGTCTCAGAGGCCCTTTGAGATGCGTGGCGCTCAGCATCTAAGGTCCTACGGGCTTGAGTCTGCGTATAGGTCTCAGAAGCTCTTTGAGTCGCATGACGCTGAGAATCTAACATCTGACGCGTCTGAGTCTGCTCTTCAGATTCTTGGCTTCTAGCAACTTTTGCAGTTCGAGCTCTGCTAGAACTACGGCTTAGATTGGATTTACGTTTGCGTGGCATATCGAAAACAATAAAACAATAATTAAAGATTTTTAAAATCGGTAGTTTTAAAAACTACAACGTAAGACAATTTTTTATAAAAACTTCGATAAAGCAAACCTTTTTACTTATAACCTAAATATCTAAATCAATCAATAACGTATTGAACCTAAACAACTATGCACCTGACAAACCTTTTATACCTAAAACCTAAATTAACTAAATAAATTCAAAAATATTGAATTTATGTACCACACCACAATACACAATTTTCTTCACTACTGGTACTACCTACTTATCTATCAAAACTAACATAAAAGTACTATAATATAATGACAAAATCTATTACTAAACTAATTTACTACGAACTATAAACATCCTGATGTGAGCTAAAAAACACTTAACCTACACATGAATAAAATTGAGAATTAACAAATGAAAGCGACTGCAAAAATAAAGAATAATACGTATCTGAGTAAACCTAGAGATATGAATGATTGGTTAAGAAAATACCTACATCTAACAGCTACCTTAACTACCTAATAATAAAAATGTAACTAAGTACTTAATAAAAATACGAAAATGACGTCAACTTGGACTCAAAAATAATAACCTACCAAATATTTATTTAGATATCTAAAACAAAGGACTAAATTAAAGCTTACAGACCCTACGCGTAGACCGTAGTACCTATTTCAACTCGGAATTTAAAAAGAACGTTTTTAGCTAACCAAAAATACGCAACGAATAGAGTTTCGTAACGCAATATTTCAATATTCGCATACGTGCGACGACGACGTCTGCCCTCGTGCGTCTGCCCGCTTGGGTAGGCACAGTTGGGCACGGCCCTCCCCTCGCGCCGCACCGCCTCTTCGCTCGGCGCAGCGTCTTGTATTCACTACGACGACGTATGATTTGAAGGTTTGCGTTATATTGAATTATTTTCCCTCGTTGAATAGTAAACAAACTAAGTGTAGGTGTTATAATGAACTGATTACCTATCCGTTTCTTTGTCTAAAATGAGTATTAACTTATCACTATGATTGATTACTGAGCATAAAGTTCGTATAAATGTCTATCTAATTACCTCCTCAAGTTTAAAGCGTAGCTAGTTATGTAGTACTATATTAATTCTGTGGTGTAGGTAATTAGATTTTATCTGTATGTAATTTAACAGTCAGTTGAATAAAAAATCGTATACAAATCAGATCAATAGCTATGGCGTAATGTGATTCTAGACAGAGTTTTAATGTTGTAGATAGGTAGCTGTGTATAGGTTCCTGTGGGAATGAGATATTTTCCCGAAGTAAAAAGTAGTCTGAATTTTGGTACCTTCCTACCCTATAAGTTAAGTAGTGTGATGGTATGTCGCTAAGTTTCGATCCAAGTAAAACTGTTAAATAAAGACAGATGCATCAAAATTTTATAATAAATTCCCTAAATTATGGCGCCTACCGACCCTCTAAGTTAGAAAAGTGATCAAATACTAACTTTAAGTCTTAGTAACACTCATTTAAAAAAAAAACATCAAAATCATTTCAGTAGCTATGGCGTCATTCGCTTCTTGACACGATCACGCTAGATTTCCGCGGGAATGAGGTATTTTCCCGCCGTAAGAAGTAGCCTGTGTCCGTGCCTAGGATCCTATCTTTATATTAACCAAGTCTTATAAAAATCCGTTCAGACGTTAAGGCGTGAATGAGGTAAACTTTTAAACCAAACTATTAAAAATCACTAACTTAATTAGTTTTCTGCCTACTGCCTACGCCTTAAGTACGATAGCATGAATATTAATAGCCCATATCCTTTTCTAGGTTACTATCTATCACCTAACTAAATTTCATCAAAATCCGTTCAGCCGTTTAGGCATGATAGAGCAAAACTCCCACCAAAAACCATAAAAAAATCACTAACTCAATTCAGTTTTCTGCCTACTTCCTACCCCCTAAGTACTATGACGTGATCATTTTGATCTTATATCCGTTTTTAGGTAACCATCTATTACCTTACTAAATTTCATCAATATCTGTTCAGCCTTTTATACGTGAAAGAGCAAAAGTCCCAACAAAAACGACTAAAAATCACTAACTCAATTTAGTTATCTGCCTACTGCCTACCCCCTAAGAACGATGGCGTGATTATTTATAGCCTATGACCATTTCTAGGTTATCATCTATCACCATACCAAATTTCATCAAAATCCGTTCAGCCGTTTAGGCGTGAAAGAGGAACAGACAGACAGAGTTACTTTCGCATTTATAATATTAGTATGGATACTGCAACTTATGGCTGTTTGCATGTAGTGTGACGGTGCAACATATCGGCGTACTTCAGCGACTATTTTGAAACAGGTTTTGATAGTGCTGAAATGATGCTGTGTATACACATACTGCGGGTCGCGTTTCGAGATCAGCCTGTGCATAGCCAGTTGTACGAGATGATCACCACCGCAAAACCGAATTCGTGCTGAGCCCATCAATAATTTCAATTCGGGGTCGTGACCATTCTGAGTGAAACTGCGATTTGCACAGCAACTCTAATAAAAGCAAATGCAATTATAAAATCACTTACCTTACAGGCTTGGCGTTCTTGTTACGTTTGTACTGTGCTGCTCCCTGTGTAATATTATGTGTGTATAGTGTATTTGTATGTAGTTAGTGTAGGATAGCACAAACACTCACAACAAATAAAAATAATGTCCAATACTCTTAGAACATTCAAACAACAGATCAAATATATATTACAAATATGAATGTGCGTCAGACGTCATAACGCTTCAAAAACCGCACAAGAATGTGTTGCATTCGAGGCGAAAGTAATGTACGTAAAGCGACTCTTTTTTTACAACTCATTAGGGTCGCCGGCGCACATTCCTTAACAAACCCCCGTCCCGGATATAAGGATTATGTCCGCTAATAACTTGGCAAACGGGCTAATGTAGCAATTGCTCGGTGCAAAACCGAATCTCCAACCATAACTTTAGCCACTCCATCCGATCCAAAAATCAATTTTACAATACGCCCTCGACGCCAATGCAACCGCAACAAATTAGGCTCTTTAACTAATTCAAGATCTCCCACTTTGGGAGGATTCGTCTTATCCGTCCATTTAACGCGCTGCTGCAAAGTATGCAGATACTCAAGAGACCAACGGTGCCAAAAACTCTGAGACATCTGCTGTAATAGTTGAGTTGAAAACGTGATATCTTTACGGCCCTGAAGGGGTACTCAGGTAAAGCGTTAAGTGGTTGGCTTTTAACCTGTAACATTTCATACATCTAAATATAATGCTTGGGATAACGCGTCTAGCTGACAAACTCCAGAACTCACGGTATAACATAGCCAAAAGAGCGTTGAGACCGGCATGAGCATTCTGAATATGACGTTGAGTCACCAATAAACTAACAAACGTTCCGCCTTTAAGGAGCAGTAATGGGTGACGAGCTTCACAAGGAAGATTGGAGTTCTTAAGCTGTCCTCTGACCCTCAAAAAACCTGCTTCGTCCAAGAATGGGTTTAATAGGACAACGGGACTTTTCAAAATTATACCACGGTTCAAATTGTCAATAATATCCCCAAAATGTTCTCTTTGTACTACACGAACCCAAAGCATTAGAGTATCTTGCCTTTCATGGTATATTTTGAGGTCTATCTTTATAATTTCGAATGAGCTGCTCAGGGTGTCTAGTTGGTTAGACAGCTGCTTTGTGTTTTTATTGATTGATTGGAGCTCCTTCATCCTGTTACCATTTTTGGTCAGTTGTCGTTGTTGTGGATTCTGAATGGGGCTGTTGACTCACCTGTGACAATCTTGTTTCTAACAGCTTGCTGGTGTGGTGGATGTTCTGTAAAGTCTCGTCTATCTTGGTACTAAGACAACTCCGAACGCATCTGTTCGCACGTATCAAGAGCGTTCCTTCTAGAGATTGAACTTGTGTCTCGAGCGGGAATCTGATTTGAGCAGTCGTTTTGTATAGGCCCTGCAGGTGCACTCGAGGTCTGTAGCCTTACAGTCCCGCCTCATATTCCCGACCTGCTTCAATGCCGCTTTCCCGTTTTGTATCAGGTCGTTTGCCACTGCTGTCCGTCATGACGCCCGTGCGCTTCCCAGGTGAGCTCTAGGCTCTAGGCTCTGTCTTTCTTTTCTCGTCTTCTCTCTCTCTAAATGCCACATTCCTCCCCGTCAATGGCAAGTGTTCTCCGCAGGAATCACCGCGTACTGTCGAAGCGGTGATGCCTCTGAGGAGGGCGCAATTGGTTATTAATGTCCCCGGATTCTGAAATTTTATTTTATTGAGATAACTACCTGGTACTCTAAAAATTTGAACACTTATTCCTCGAGAAAGGATTGGAAATCTCCTCTTCCGTACACGAAAAGCTCTTCCACTATATTTCTTCTTTTGAGTTGTGATTCTTGGTATAACCGTTCTGCTCTTGTTCGCACATCGCCATCTGAAAGTGGTGTCATCATATACTGTATTTGAGCATTACCGCTATCTCCGAACAAGTGCTTATTAAAAGATATCTACCTTTTTTTTTCATTTTTTTTTTAACTTGGAGAAATACCTTATGGATACTCCACCCTCCCGGGGGAGAGGGTGGGTTATGTCCGACTCGCACAGACTAAAACCCCACGGTGTAACGACAGACCGTTTTGTGGGGGCGGCAGGGGATCGTTCAAGCTAATCAACCTTATAGAGGCGTCCCCACGGTCCGCCCGGTGGAAGGTGGCCGCCGGGCTCCTACGTATAGAGGGACAGACCGGGTACACACCGGCTGCCCCCCCTCGTCCGCCGGACCTGTGCAATGAGGAGATGGGTAAAGCACCGCCTCCTCCTGCCTGTCCTCCTTTGGTGGAGAGAGCCACTTTGAGGGTCTGCCTCGCGGGCCCTCTCCGCATCCTCCTTCTGCGAGGAGATCATCTCGCTAAAAAAAATTTACCTAACAAAGCGCCGACCTTGTACTCTGTGTGACATGCATATACATCAATCGATCTATCTCCTTAACCAATTCTGTGCCAATTTTACCAGTAACAGTATATTTTATGTGTATTTTAAGCTACGTTTTGATGTAATAAAAAAAGGAAAAAAAAAAATGCCCAAGTTATTAAAATTTTGTTTCGCAAAAAGAGCGATTATTCTGCTATATAAATAGCTGCGTTTAATATTTTATTGTAAATTTGTTCAATTCGTAAAACTACTTCCAAAAAATCTGAATTTCAGGTGTGACTGTTCTTTAGAAGCCCATAACTTGCCAAATAATCGTGATAGAAAAAAAATAATGATGCATTCACATTCATACCTACTAGAAGTCTAAATAGACTGAATATTGGGGCCGCCGCTTGTCAATATGGCGACACCTCTCGCCCTCGTACGTCACCGGCCCGCGGTTAGGCGGGGTGAGGTGGAAATGAGGTGAGACGTGAGGAGAGGCGACGTTCCCCGGCGGTGGGCGGGCGTAGAACTCTCGAAGGTGTTAGCGAGAGCGCCGGTAGCCCGCCTCGGTGGCGACAGTCGGATGCTGGTGTTGTCTTGAAGGTGCCTCGGTGATGTGCAATGATGCACGAGTCAGCCGATGAAGGTGGTGGATTATGAAGCGGAGGTCGGGGTGGTCGCAAGAAAACACCGTGGTTCTCGTATAATGACCGCGTCCCCGAGCCAACAGAGCACTACTACTCACGATGAAGACTTCTCGATATTATTATTCGATATTATCTCAATGAGATTATACAAGCAGACTACTCGATATTACTGCTTGACTTGTACAGTTGAACTATTCGATGTTACTATGCTGCCTTGTGCAATCAAACTATTCGATGTTACTCAATAAGATGCGCGATCAGACTACTCTATGTTATTGTGACGCTATATGCAATCAGACTACTCTATGTTACTTTGCCGCTTTGTGCAATCGAAATACCTTGTTATCTCAATGAGATGTGCTATCAAACTACTCTATGTTACTCAATAAGATGCGCGATCAGAACTACTCTATGTTATTGTGATGCTATATGCAATCAGACTACTCTATGTTACTTTGCCGCCTTGTGCAATCAAACTACGATGTTAACTCAATGAGTTATGGAATCGAACTACTCTATGTTACTCAATAAGATGCGCGATCAGACTACTCGATATTACTGCTTGACTTTTACAGTTAAACTACTCGATGTTACTATGATGCCTTCTTGAATTAGACTATGTTACTCAATGAGAAGTGCAATGAAACTACCTTGTTATCTCAATGAGATGTGCGATCAAAACTACGATGTAGTACTTTTTTTTTTTTTTCTCGAACTGACTATGCTATTGACCTGGCAAGGTCTTAACAGCTTCACCGGACTACTAAGGCGAGCGCTTAAGGCACTCAGCCGATTTTTGTTTTGGCAACCAGCTCAAGGGTGCACGGCACACCTCGGCTTGGCTGTTGCCTGTTCATGCAATTCGCGACCTATCAAAGCTAACCTAAGTTAAACCTAAACTATTCATACAAATAAGAGCCGATGGATCCGCCCGCTCTATCCAATATGGAGGTGTCAGTTTGCAAGCTAGGGATGACCGGTCATCCAGATGTCGTGTTAGTATCCACGTACCTTTCGCTGAAAAAGGTACTGTTAAAATCCGATTTAGAAGCGATATTCAGTTTAGGTGACTCCGTCATTATAGTGGGGGACCTCAACAGTGGTAACGTCATCTGGAACAGTCCGAGGACTTCTCGTAACGGGAATTTTCTCGACAAACTAGTCGGCGTTCTCGTGTTTGACGTCATAGCCCCTCCGGAACCGACCCATTATCAGGACAACTGTCGTCCGACAGTTTTAGATATTGCAATTCTTAAGAACGTCACGCTTCGGTTACAACTCATACATGTTGTACATGAACTTGACTCCGATCACCGCCCGGTAGTAATGCAGTTAGGAAGTCCAGACGACACCACCCCTCCGTCGGTAAGGGTGGCCGATTACAAAAAGTTAGTTGAATATATTAAAGACAATTTAACATCGGATATATTAGACAGAATTCCGGACGTGTTGGTCGCAGGTGTGCGGCGCAGGTGTGCGACGCAGGTGTGCGGCGCAGGTGTGCGACGCAGGTGTGCGGCGCAGGTGTGCGACGCAGGTGTGCGGCGCAGGTGTGCGACGCAGGTGTGCGGCGCAGGTGTGCGACGCAGGTGTGCGGCGCAGGTGTGCGACGCAGGTGTGCGGCGCAGGTGTGCGACGCAGGTGTGCGGCGCAGGTGTGCGACGCAGGTGTGCGGCGCAGGTGTGCGACGCAGGTGTGCGGCGCAGGTGTGCGACGCAGGTGTGCGGCGCAGGTGTGCGACGCAGGTGTGCGGCGCAGGTGTGCGACGCAGGTGTGCGGCGCAGGTGTGCGACGCAGGTGTGCGGCGCAGGTGTGCGACGCAGGTGTGCGGCGCAGGTGTGCGACGCAGGTGTGCGGCGCAGGTGTGCGACGCAGGTGTGCGGCGCAGGTGTGCGACGCAGGTGTGCGGCGCAGGTGTGCGACGCAGGTGTGCGGCGCAGGTGTGCGACGCAGGTGTGCGGCGCAGGTGTGCGACGCAGGTGTGCGGCGCAGGTGTGCGACGCAGGTGTGCGGCGCAGGTGTGCGACGCAGGTGTGCGGCGCAGGTGTGCGACGCAGGTGTGCGGCGCAGGTGTGCGACGCAGGTGTGCGGCGCAGGTGTGCGACGCAGGTGTGCGGCGCAGGTGTGCGACGCAGGTGTGCGGCGCAGGTGTGCGACGCAGGTGTGCGGCGCAGGTGTGCGACGCAGGTGTGCGGCGCAGGTGTGCGACGCAGGTGTGCGGCGCAGGTGTGCGACGCAGGTGTGCGGCGCAGGTGTGCGACGCAGGTGTGCGGCGCAGGTGTGCGACGCAGGTGTGCGGCGCAGGTGTGCGACGCAGGTGTGCGGCGCAGGTGTGCGACGCAGGTGTGCGGCGCAGGTGTGCGACGCAGGTGTGCGGCGCAGGTGTGCGACGCAGGTGTGCGGCGCAGGTGTGCGACGCAGGTGTGCGGCGCAGGTGTGCGACGCAGGTGTGCGGCGCAGGTGTGCGACGCAGGTGTGCGGCGCAGGTGTGCGACGCAGGTGTGCGGCGCAGGTGTGCGACGCAGGTGTGCGGCGCAGGTGTGCGACGCAGGTGTGCGGCGCAGGTGTGCGACGCAGGTGTGCGGCGCAGGTGTGCGACGCAGGTGTGCGGCGCAGGTGTGCGACGCAGGTGTGCGGCGCAGGTGTGCGACGCAGGTGTGCGGCGCAGGTGTGCGACGCAGGTGTGCGGCGCAGGTGTGCGACGCAGGTGTGCGGCGCAGGTGTGCGACGCAGGTGTGCGGCGCAGGTGTGCGACGCAGGTGTGCGGCGCAGGTGTGCGACGCAGGTGTGCGGCGCAGGTGTGCGACGCAGGTGTGCGGCGCAGGTGTGCGACGCAGGTGTGCGGCGCAGGTGTGCGACGCAGGTGTGCGGCGCAGGTGTGCGACGCAGGTGTGCGGCGCAGGTGTGCGACGCAGGTGTGCGGCGCAGGTGTGCGACGCAGGTGTGCGGCGCAGGTGTGCGACGCAGGTGTGCGGCGCAGGTGTGCGACGCAGGTGTGCGGCGCAGGTGTGCGACGCAGGTGTGCGGCGCAGGTGTGCGACGCAGGTGTGCGGCGCAGGTGTGCGACGCAGGTGTGCGGCGCAGGTGTGCGACGCAGGTGTGCGGCGCAGGTGTGCGACGCAGGTGTGCGGCGCAGGTGTGCGACGCAGGTGTGCGGCGCAGGTGTGCGACGCAGGTGTGCGGCGCAGGTGTGCGACGCAGGTGTGCGGCGCAGGTGTGCGACGCAGGTGTGCGGCGCAGGTGTGCGACGCAGGTGTGCGGCGCAGGTGTGCGACGCAGGTGTGCGGCGCAGGTGTGCGACGCAGGTGTGCGGCGCAGGTGTGCGACGCAGGTGTGCGGCGCAGGTGTGCGACGCAGGTGTGCGGCGCAGGTGTGCGACGCAGGTGTGCGGCGCAGGTGTGCGACGCAGGTGTGCGGCGCAGGTGTGCGACGCAGGTGTGCGGCGCAGGTGTGCGACGCAGGTGTGCGGCGCAGGTGTGCGACGCAGGTGTGCGGCGCAGGTGTGCGACGCAGGTGTGCGGCGCAGGTGTGCGACGCAGGTGTGCGGCGCAGGTGTGCGACGCAGGTGTGCGGCGCAGGTGTGCGACGCAGGTGTGCGGCGCAGGTGTGCGACGCAGGTGTGCGGCGCAGGTGTGCGACGCAGGTGTGCGGCGCAGGTGTGCGACGCAGGTGTGCGGCGCAGGTGTGCGACGCAGGTGTGCGGCGCAGGTGTGCGACGCAGGTGTGCGGCGCAGGTGTGCCCAATCGGAACAATGGAAACGAGCACTCACGAAGTAATAACTGACGTCACTAAATCACGAGTATCGAAATCGAAGAGAGCAACGAGCGCGACGTCCGTCTTGCACGGTAGTCGGATCGGAACTCTACGATGTAGTAATCGAGGTATTTTCGTCTCGCACGCTGAGAAGCAGCGTGCGGGGAATCCGTACCAGGGTATGTACCCTTTATCGGTGGCCATTCGGCGAGACCTGTGTCAACAGGCCTGTCTTGAGATACACTCATTCATCAATGAGTGCGTTTGGGGTGTCGTGCGCGCGGTGATTTTTGGTCGGGCTCCCTCACGGGTTGAGCCGGGGTGTCCGCCGGTCCAGGATGGCCATCAATGTTGCAGATAATCCTTCATCAAGGTCCGGCATAGATCTTCTGCCTCAGGATTTCCGTTGCTTCTGTTTAGTATGTCACTCAAGACATCCAGGAATTTCTTGTTCGAACCGGGTGAAGTGGGCAGCTGGGACGCCTCTCCTCCGTTTCGCGTTCTCGAGGACTTCTTGTTTCGCGCCTGTGTCGGTTTCCTCTCGCTCTCGGCATCACCACACCGGGCGACGGTCCCCGCACGGCGGTTGCGTGTCTCTCTTCGATACACCGGGCAACGCAGTGCATCGTTTGCAGGATGTGCGCCTCTGCAGTTCGCACAGGTCGCTGGTTCGTCGCGTGGGCGTTCACAGAGGTGCGCCGGGTGCTCCCCGCCGCACCTAACACAGGCGATCTTGCGGTGGCAGTGGTGCGACGAGTGCCTGAATAACTGGCACCGATGGCATTGTGCCAGGCCTCGCTTGCCACGCCAGCCTTCAATCCTGACGTCCATCAGGAGGATTCTCGTGACGTCATAGATAGCCGGGAATAGGCCAGGCGTTCTGTAGAGTGCGCAGTGGTGGATGCACCCGAATCTCCCACGGCGCGCTTCAATCGCTCGGACATATGCCGGGTTGAACCCCTGATCCCTCAGGGCCGCGACAATGTCCTCGGGGCGGGTATTCTGGGGAAGGCCGCGTATTGCGACCTTCAAGAACCGCTCAGAAGGGGGTGTGTAGGCGAACCAGCTCACCCCTTGCTCTTCTATCGA
>MU159612.1:120417-136239 GCA_015888305.1 Antheraea pernyi | reverse complement strand
TGTGTTAGTATAGGGTGACTTATAGATTACATTCGCATTAAGTAGGGAATTACATGATAGAATAGATTAAAATTATGTCGTATGGAATATATAACGTGTGTGCATGGAAACATTCGTAGAGAGAATATGATAGAATTACACACGTTATATACTATTGAATTATACGTTACCTAGCAAGAATTATATGATCATACAGAACGGCAAATATGGAAGATTGTATAATTTAATATAGACAAACGTAATGGTTATAGAGGTACAAATTTTACAACGGTTACTCGTAACGGAAGTCTTTTATCTCAGGGTTTTTAGTAATTACAACGGTTTTTAAGAGATTTAATAATTATATGGACAAGGACAAATTTTATGCAGGCTGCCCTTTGTAATGTTAAAAATACTAATTCCTGGAGACTAGGCGGTGGATTTTGCCTTTGAATAAAGCAAAATAATATATTTTCTGTTAAATGGTTATTGCACAAGCAATATACTTGAATAGGGGTCGCCGACCAATATTTGTTATGACGTTACGGTATCCGAACGAGCCCAATAAAGTAATATATTTTATTTTAGGGTAATTGTACAAACAATAGTTGAAAGAAGCTGTTATGGAACCAAAAAGTAAATTTAAAGCTGTAGATGAAAAAATCGTCTTATATATTTATAATGTTGATAAACAGGTTACTCAAAACGACATCACAGAGTATGTTGAGGAAAAAGCCAAAATACATGTGGATATACAAATGATAAAATAAAAATGAAAATGATAATGAAGGTACCTAAAAGTTACGATGCATATAATGCAAAACACAAATGTGACATATTCTTGAGGGATGACTTTTGGCCTGCAGGTATATCATATCGTAAATTTATAGACTTTTCTAGAGCATACTGCTCAGTATTATACGTCTAGGAAAACACCCGTTATCGTGTGTTTCTTAGACCTTTCCAAAGCGTCACGTTATATGTTCCATACGGCATAATTTTACATGTAAAATTATTTATTAGACCTCGTGCTACATGTTGGCGATACTCGAGACTGCTCAAAAGCGGACCTTCTACTTGGTGTTTTTCGTGCAACTTTACGTACACTAAATACGAGTTATTCATAGCGATATCTAAGATGTCAAAGAGGAGGTGCAGGTAATATTTGATTTTGGCATTGCGATCAACCTCATAACATGTTTTTCGCTGGTCCGTAAGGTCCACACTGCCCATATATTTATTATAGAGAATCACTACTTCTGGACAACATTTATTTTTGAGCAGTTCCTGCCTGCCTCTTCTTTACTGTGCTAATTGGCACCGGAGATATGAAATTGGTCAACATATGGACTGCTTTAGTATACATCCATTTTACGAATGTTATACCGTTTGCACTTACGGCATGGATGTCGCCTCTTTTCATGCTTTTATCTAATGATTTTGGCACATTCTTTCTATTCGTGCGAACAGTGCCGCAGGCTTTGGTGTTCTGCGTCATAAGTTTATTTTGCAAAGCAGGCGTTTCTACTATTGTGTGTGTATACTTGTTTATATGTATATATATATAAATATGAAATTCTCTGCACACTCTGACATTTCGGTAAAAAGTTCATGAAAGTAAATTATATAAAAATACAAGAAAACCTTACATTACATACATTACATAAAGCACTACATATAATAATACTGGAAGGAATACATCAGATATGAACCGTAGGGAAAAATATTTCCCTTTAGATAATTTGCAATTTTTAGGTACTTGTGCTAAAATATTCTGCAGTTTACTGTATTATTATATAAAATTATACTTACCAAATAATATAAAACACGTGACAAAATACAGTTATTTTATTTTCTCAAGTCCAAAACACTTTCAAGATATTATTAGTTCAATCCGCGAATGTTTTGGTTTTGGCACATTAAAATTTGACAGTTCTTTTTTTTATTCGCTCAGAAACACATTCGCCACCTTGGACATACGTTTTATTTTGACATTCAGTAAAAATAATATCGATTCAATAATAATTGAACAATCGATAACGATTTTTGTAGAAGGGAACAATATTTCCCTTGAGCGTGAAAGGGTTAATTTCACATTCAATTTACGCTATTTTAATTCTGCTGCGATTTCTCTATTTAATTTAACTAATTGTAACTTTTCTTCTGAGAGATATAGGAAATACTGTTTTACGTTTTTCCTTTGGCGATCTCTATGTTTTATCTAAACAAAACATGGGTAAAGAATTATGTAATTATTATATTTTATACATACACATATTACACTAACTAAAATGTCAAGAAATACATACCAACACTTAAAGCAGAACTCAAAGTCTTTTTCAACATAAAGATTCTGTTATTCTCCATTTTTGGGTTTATCTGTAATACTTCATTGCATTGTGAAATATTGCCTAAAACTATCAACAACATGATTATAGTCGGTAGCTTTGCATATTCACTATAGGACCAGCAAGTTCAATACTATTTTTATTTTTAAATTCTAATTGTTATTATTATTTATATTTAAATTTACCTTTACCATAAAAAATTCAAACAATAATTTTATACAGAAGAATACAGAGGGATTTCAATCAATATATATAATATATCACTACTTGAACAAATGAGCAAGGAGTAAATAAAACAAATAATTGCTGAAATTAATCACAGATTAATTATAATTTACTAGGAATACAACCTTAGATTTAATTCATAGGAACTTGGAGGTGGTAGAGCCACGCTGAAGCTATTACCGGTTTCAGCATGAATGGATCGGCTTGCTCGGGGTAGTACCACCCTCTCACAGAAAACTGACGTGAAGAAACAGTACTTGCATTGTTGCGTTTCGTTCGGTCAGTGAGAGCGCCGGAGACTCATCTCCCCTCCCCTTCCCTTCCTCCCCCCCCAACACAGGCTGGCAACGCACTTGCGACTCCCCTGGTGTTGCAAGTGTATATGGACGGTAGTGATCACTTAACATCAGGTGACCCACCTGTTCGTTTGCCTCCTATGATATAAAAAAAAAAGTCACTAGGAATCACTTTAGGAACTTAAATATCTAACTAATATAAAAAGATCCCAGATAAACAACTCCACTTGTTTTACATCAACATTAACATAACATTTTGAATGTTATTAAAGTAAATTAGCACCTAAGTAATAGAAGAAAAATCAAATTAACAATTATATTTAAAAAAACTGACACCTAACTTACTAATTGAGATCTTATATGTATTTTGGGCATCTTAGATTCGTTACATAGTTTTTCTTAACTAATAACAGTTTTAGCGACTACATCTAATTAAAAAATAATAGAAACACTGTAATAAATCTAAATTATTTCAGTCTTAGTATTTTCAATATAAATAACTCCTTGTACTCAAGTGCCTATAAAAGTGATAAAAAAAATTGCACTTATAAAAGTAATATTTAATCTGAGGTCAAAAAAATAATGAATTATGAAGGATCTAACTATAAAGAATATATTAAAAAGTGCTTACTACCAATATTGGAGCACTTAATTTATTTAAGATGGTGAGTCGCCATTAATGACGACCTAGTAGTTTATATTAGTTTTAATAATCTGTTTTACTTAAGATATTAAGCCTGTAAATTAAGTTAAGGTTACTATGGAACTGATATATTAAAAAAAAGCTCCTAAATAAATAATAAAAAATAAAATAATATATTGTTTCACTTTTTTGTTGTATCTTCAATAAAGTGTATCTATAATACGTTTCTAAGTGAGTAGATTCTGATACCTACAGATTACCCCAAAACTGCCATCTATTTTCAGGCATTAGAGGAATTGACTTTTGGATGATTGCATTATGGTTTCTGGTATTCCCTTGCATTTCTGATTTTCGGGTCGGTTCTGGAATATATCCTTCCATAATATTTTTAAGCTCCAAAGATGTACATTTTTTGATGTTCATCATTATGTTTTCGTTCGTGACAAAGTAAAATATCCCCTTCGAACAACAATAATCATTATATCTTTTAAATACAATCGGGGTTCTAACTTTTAGCATCGCTGGCGAGGATTCATCTGTGAAGTTATAAAAAGCTGTTATTTGCATCTTCTTTACAATCGTTTTGTTAGAGTTAGGTTTCTTTACGATTGCAACTTAAACAACCGGTCCAACATAGTTCCATGCGTCCTCGTGTTCCAAAGAAGACTTGCCTGCAAACTGCCACGTCGAGTAATTTATTGTTCCTACCACAAATAAGGCTTCATACAGTTTTCTTATAGATCTAAAAGTGCACAGAGGACAGCTAGACGCCACTACTGGTACATGATTACGATATTTTGTTATATTTGATAATTTTAACAACTAACACGTAAAAAATAAGACCATGCTATACAAGAGTTTGTAAATTCATTGTTACATTCAACATTTTCACAACGCTGAATTCTTTGTTGTTGATGATTTAGGTCTTCAACTTTTTCGATATTGGCAGGAGCTATTGACTGATTATGTTTATTCTTTTTACTTCTCTTACTTAAGGTCTGGTCTGTGTAATATGGAATATTGCTTTGTACTTGTATTATTATAATTGTGTTTTGTTAAAAATGCAGATGATTCAGAAATTTTCACTTTCTGTAATAATTTTGTTTTAATGGAATCTGAGGTAAAGGAGATTTCTAGGCACATCATCATAGATTTGTAATGTTCTGGTAGGTCAGTCAACATTAGTGTACATATCCATTCATGGCCAACTTCAAAACCGGTATTTCTTAGTTTGTAAGCAGTACTCATAATTTTGTTTACATAATCTTCGACGCTAACACAGTTTTCCAACGAAGTGTTTATTAAATCTCGTAATAAACCGACTTTTCAACAAGCGCGGAGTCCTCGAAAGTATTTTGAAGGTTTATCCATACTTGCTTAGATGGCCACAACACCGAATGTATTATTATTATTGTTGGTTACCTTACGAACCCGACCATACAATAGCTTTTTTTTTTCGAACTGATTACGTCATTGACCTACCAGTCTTAAACAGCTTCACCGGACTGCACCATACTTTTATATTTTTTTTCTCGAACTGACTTCGCTATTGACCTGGCAGGGTCTTTACAGCTTCACCGGACTACTAAGGTTGGCGCTTAAGGCACACAACCGATTTGGGTTTTAGGTAACATACACAAGGGTGCACGCACACCTCGGCTTGGGCTGTTACCTGGAAAAAGACGCGTCTGTCCTAGCTAACTATTCTAAGCTATTCATACATATATACATTTGTGAACCATACAATCGAAATTGCATGATTCACAAATGAATACGTGTATATCGGATTGAAACGAACTAAAACTATTCGATTCAGTTCGATGAGGGAAAAAAACAAAACCCTCCCACCATGTGTATATATGTGCACGTGTGTGAGAGAGATGATCTCATATGTGTGTTCAAGTGATGTAGGTGAGTCACTGTATCGCGATAATAATATCACGAGGGCTCCGCGCGGGGACGACCTAGGCTCGAGATATTACTGAGAACCGCGATGTGTGCGGGAGCTAAAAAGGATCGATTACAAAAGCGCGGGCGCAACACGCATTTAATAAGATCGAATTTAAATTTACTTAACGGCGACGGCGCCGAAATCTAAAAATAGACATAACAAAAATTATTATTATTGAACGGTCGTTTTAGGGGAAGATAGACGTAAATACGCGATTTACTCTATCTTATATGAGTTATTTATTTTGAACGACTGTCCAAGCGAGCCGTTGTAGTGTAGCCGCGATGGCTGGAAATCTATGAATTGCCGTAAGGGAACCTAGAAGAGGATTTAGTTTCTTCGTACGCCGAGATCTCCGAGATCTCGTGGAAAATGAGTAATTGAGCTGCGTAGTCAATACTCGACAGGGAGAAGGAGTAGGCGGGGTAATCCTGTGACGGCTTAGCCGCCGGCGGTCTGGGAATGGGCTGGGACGCGGGCTTAGGAGCCCACGGAGCCTGAGGGGCCCGGAAAGAGCAGAAGATTCCTGCGATCTTCAATCTCACATCCCTCTGCGGCTTCTCCGGCGTTATCGTCGAGCCGCCGCGCAAAACGTCTGTGCCCTCGCAGTGTCACAACTGCCAGGTGTACGGACACTCCGCACGAAACTGTCTCCTGAAGTCCAGGTGCGTTAAGTGCCTCGGCGACCACTCTACCAAGGAGTGTTCTCGCTCAAAAGACTCCCCCGATCCCCCGAGCTGTGTTCTGTGCTGCGGCGTGGGTCATACCGCGAATTATCGCGGATGTCCCCGCGCCCCGCGCACAAAGCGCCCTCGCTACCCCAGGCAGGCGTCTCCGTCTAAGCTGCGAGGGCACAGACGTTTTGCGCGGCGGCTCGACGATAACGCCGGAGAGGCCGCAGAGGGTCGTGAGATTGAATATCGCTTTCCCTTGATGGGTGTGATCTAGAACGACGAGAACCATGTCGTATGGGGCCCTGGTGCGCGGAGAGCGCATGCGATGAACCTCGCGAACAGGAATCTTCTGCTCTTTGAGGTCGTCGGAAATGTCGCAGGTCGGAAGTTCTGAAGGAACCCTACGGATGACTACCCGTAGTTTACGCTCCTCTTCGAGAGAGTGCGTGAAATAACCCCACTGGTTGTCCCGAAGGAAACGAGTGAGGTCACGATGGGCGGTGGAAGTAGCTACCTTCACCTGAATACCTACAGCGGTATTCACAGCGGAGGTGTAAGGGATGTTTGCCGTTTCCAGCAAACTTGAAATCTCGACCCAAGACGCTTTGTCTTGGATCGTAACGGGGGGCGGTGGGCGGGGCTTTTTGACCGAAACTGCAGGACCCGCAGTTTTAGGCGAAGCGGGTCTAGAGGGCGCTGGTGTCGTCTTTGGCACTTTCGCGCCATCGACGTTCACGATCTTTTTGGAAGGCAAACTGCCTTCCGGATCGGACGAAGAGTTTAGGCGCTTATTGCGCGGTTTGCGGTGCGTGACGATGGTGAAGCCATCGTCCGCAGGAGGGTCTTGCTTTGCAGGAGGGTCTTGCTCCGCAGGAGGGTCTTGCTCCATATCGGAGCCGGAGTCGGAATCACTATCACTGTCATGAACGGACGGGATCTCAAAACGGGATCTGCCTCGATCTTGGCATAGATCGAGGGAGCGGGCTTGGAGGAGTGGGGTAAATCGACGCGACGCTTCGCAGCGTATGCGTCGTAATCGTCTACGAGACGAGGACATATACTGGAAATGAATCCACGGAGGCTGAGAAGTTCGGTCTCTAAGAGGCTGACTTCGCGATCGGAGGCCATACCGGGGCCTGAGTGGGGGGAGTGGAACAGGACAGGACAAGAGCGTTTAGTACCCAATAGTACATGTGTTATGTCTATTACAAATTTACTATAAAACATAATCGAATAAACATTATTACTATACATGAAAACTACATTATTTAACAAATGTGCATAACTATTGCGATATGTACTCGTATAGCTATAACAGTATGCAGCTACACTATTTCCTATAACGTAAAATGAAACCCTCTAAACTGTCGCGAACAACTACAATATAAATATACATTGCACTATATATATTTTCAAGGAATATATACTTACATCAAAGTGATCTTCACAGAAGTAAACTGGTGAATTAGAAGATATTTCATCGTTTTGTCGTCGTGCTAATTTCAATCATTTCTCTAGAGTTAGGAATACTATGGACCTTGTAGGGTCTTTTCTATCAAACGTAAAAATTCTACGAATGCTGTGGATCTTGTAGGGTCTTTTCCATCAAATGTAAAATTTCTACGAATGCTGTGGATCTTGTAGGGTCTTTTCTATCAAACACTGGCAGTTCAACTTCGGGTAGCTTTCATTTGTTTGCAACACTTCCTGTATTCCTCTTCTGTCCGGCTCAATTTATTTATTTACATAGTGTCACAGGTATACAAGTACATACCTATACTACGTAAATCAAGTATTTACACATAAAACAAAAAGAGTATACATATATTAAACTAAAACTAAATCAAATAGTGTAATTATTCTAGACGCTCACAGAAAATCATAAATGCATCACACAATTCCTCCCTCTGAAAGGCAAATATGTCGACTGGTGAGAACTGAACCAAAACTTCATTAATACGTCGACACATCTGAATGAGGGGTGAATTTAGATGTGCTCCAATACGACATGCCGGTATCCTAAATAATTCATACCGACGTGCGGCTATATAATTATTCCGCAGATAGAGTCGACATAATCTAGACACAGGTTCTATGCGATCAGAGTTACCTACTACGATTATAGCACCTTTGAATATACATACAAGATTACGCCTGCAAAGAAGCGAGTTAAAACCTAACATATCCAGCCAAAATTTTGTTGGGTATAACAACTGGTAGTAACCGATTTTTTTCTTATAAATAAACCGCAAGAAAGTCTTTTGTATTTTCTCCAATAGAAGGCAGTATAGACTCTTATGTGGATTCCAAATGAGAGACGATGATTGTAATTTACTTCGAACGAGAGCCGTGTATAATAACTGCAATGTTTTTGAACCATGCAAATCCTTTGCAATCCGAAGCACGAAACCAAGCTTGCTATCGCAATTCCACTCAAGGATTTTAATGTGATCGTTAAAAGTAAGTCTGGCGTCAAACACAACTCCGAGATCTTTAATCTTAGCCACTTGGGTTATAGCGTCAGGCCTCAAAGAATACGCACTGTGTAATGGTTTTAAGGAGTGTGAATATAACATAACTGAACACTTACTGATATTAAATTGGAGCTTGTTCTTAGTAGCCTTATCATATATTGCATTAAAATCATTTTGCAGTAAATCGAAATCGCTTACCTTTTGTATGACTTGAGAAATCTTTAAACTGTCGGCATATAAAAGGCAGGTAGAGTGACTTATAACATTGTCTAAACCATTAATCTTAATTATAAAATAGTAATGGGCCCAGTACAGAACCCTGACTGACCCGAGAACGCACATGTTACTGTTCGGATACGAACGACCCGTGCCGTATATACTGGTGTCTTCCGCAAAAATAATTTGCAAAAAATGCTACTAAGCTTGGTGAAAAACTGAAAAGATATAGATTCGAGATTAATATATTATTATACACGTTATCAAATGCATTTTGAAAATCGGAGTAGATTAATTATATCTGCTTGTAATCCCTTATCCATGTTCGAAGTTACGATATCGACTAGACTAAAAAGGTTAGTGTTGACAGAACGACCTCTTCTGAAGCCATGTTGATATTATTGTTAGATTTTTATCTTCTAAGGTATCACTTTCGAAGTCCTGTTCGTCGCAGGTTCCTTCCAGCATATAAAATTCCAGCGTTAACTCAGTCGACGATGCCAATGTTGTTCCTACTTGAAAAATTCGTGTTTTATGACTTCCGTTTCTTTTAAGGTTGCATCAATCTGCTGTACAACAATATGTAATGAAAATATGACCTTTATTAGAACCAGACAGTACTAAGTTCTTATTAAGATTACAACAAAGGATATTATGGACTTGTTAATTTTACCTAATAACGGGAATGATTTCGATTTCGGTATAAAAGCCAGTCAAGCAACCAGTCCTTATTGTGAAAAATGTCAACATATTTACTGCGCAGTTCCTCACATTCATAACGTTTCGGTGGTCGTCTCTTTTTGATATGATTAAACAAAAAAAAAAATATATTATATTTTTTTTGCTGTGATGTCCAAGGAACTAGTACTCTTTTTTATTTACTGTAATTTTAGCAACATCAGCTATATTAGCAATTAGATATTTTCGCCACAAGGACATAGCTGGTCCATCCTTTTCAGGTACTACATATCGCCCAAGTACTTTTCGATGGCCTACATATACCTAACTCTTGCATCCGTCGGAACTCTTCCTTGAATTTGGGTGTACCTCTCGGGTGCTAATGGTCTAGTATGCGCGGACACTGGTGGACCCAATGTCTCGATATGGTGAAACACCGAATATGGAGGGACCTCAATAAATGACATTGGTTTGGTAATTTTCGGAAATTAAAAGAGCTAATCTGAAAACAAAAACGTCGTGGTTCCTAGCTTTTATTTAAGCTACTTTTTTGGTCTAAAAGTCGCCGTCTACTCAGATCCACTATCAATTTATTCTGCGATAAAAAATCAGCACCAATAGTAGGCTGTTCCTATTACGGCTATAATGAAATTCTGAGTGTACGGGCGCCTTAGACCTAAATTTATAGACAATGTTCTTAAACCATAAGTTTTAATTAGCGTCCCATTCGTAAATTTCCACTTATCACTGTCATATCTACGTAACCGATTTTTATCGACCGGTATCACAGAAAAATGTTTATGAGGTATAAATTAAAAATCTCATACCTGAAGTTTTATCGCATACTATAAGGCGGTTATGGTGGCTTATACAAGAGCCCACCGTCGGCTACATACTTGATAGTTTTTCTCTGTCTTTTTTGCACCCCTTTCCAATTACAAGGTTTTAGACATTTGGTTGCGTTCTCCCTGTAACGGAAATGGTAAAAACACAACCAGTTGTCAGGTTTTATTAGAAGCACTTGAGTTTCTTGAAAGCACTCTGGATGTTCGCTCATTGCCGTAGCGTTTCCTGGTCCTGTCACCCTCCAAATTATTGAGTTGCAAATTGATCCTGGCCTATTCTCCTCAGATTGAGCTTATCTCCGCTGCTTCATCAGGTATTGATGTAACATTTTCTACGGCCTTATCCGGTATATTGTTACAAAAGATAATTAATTATGAAAAATCTGAAGGTTATTATGAGCAGTCAATACGCGAATCAAACACGTGTTCACCACGATGCAAAACTCGGCAGAAATACGGTGCAAGCTTACGAGGGTTTGTAAAAATATCCGGTAGTAAGCCTCTCGAAGCCGCCGTAGTATACACGAGCGTAAACTTTACAAGAATCCGAGCACGTGGCTCTCAACAAGACAGCCTCACAGCACTACACCGAGGTGGTTGATCACTAATGTATCAATGGCAAAAAAAATAGACGTCAAAGTGTCTCGGTATTTATATGATTTTGTTACTGAACGAAATGACCGAGAACCCCAGTTGTGTAGGTGCTGCCGGAGTAGTTGTATTGATTTTCTTGCTGCCATAGTGTCTTTTGAATCGGTAGTCCGTTTTTCTGCGGTAGTCGTCGTCATAATAGCATCCATTTTCTCGACAAAGTCATTGTGTCGAAGTCCAGTTCCTTTTATAAGTCCTGCTCCGGTTTTCCGTTATCAGACCAGACACGATACATTTATAGGTTTTGGTATTGTTGTTGGTAGATGTAGGCATCTTTCTGGACTTAAATTATGACTACTGTCGAGTTAACACTAAAGCGACACCTTTCGAGAATAACCTATGATGCGAATAAGAGGCGGACTAACCCAGAGAGGACAAGAAACCAAATGTTATGATCACTAACCGGTACTGTGTTTTGTTCGATGCCGGTGGTCAACGCCAACGAGTCGGGATGGTAGTAGTGATGTTGATGATGGTGGATGGTAATCACGATTAGATCAATGCGATGCAATGAGCTACACGAACTATTGTTCTGAACCACAATAAAATCCAGTTTGACGTTAGGAACTGACAATTATCTCGAAAGGACACGCATTTATATACGACGACAGCGAACGCCGGGAGCGAACAGAAAACAAAAGTGCCTCCCACCCTCGCTGGTACTATATATTAACTATAAAGTCATTTAATACGGCCGCAACATGCCATATATTGTCGCTATTAATATATACACTTGTATTAATGTGCAGATCCTTTACTTCTTCTGGTCTCGGTTTTTCTCGTTCTGTGTTTTCAACTGCTGTGTAGAAGTTTTTAATCAGACTTAAAGTCGCGCTGTGTCAAACTTTTCTATTGTGTTGTATTGTAGCAATAAAGCTCTAAGGAGGCATACCGATGAGGACAAAGCGAAAACAAACTCTGGATATCATGAAGTGATGGTTCCCACCCGTGAGGAAGCTATTAGTACCCGGGTGATCGATCAACGCGCTCGTCTAGCTAGGCGGCATCATAATACGCCATGTAGGTGTAAGTGGGAGTGGGATTCAATGTTAAGATATATTGCTGAGCGGTCGGCTCCTGACGCAGTGGTCGTGGGCAGAATTAGTCAAATACAGCTTCATCACTAGAAATAATTAATGAAACATAGACCGCACTGACTAGGCACTATGTATACAGTAGTTGATTTTAAACAAAATTTAGAGCGTAACTCTTCGGATTATTTAAAGTTATTTATTCACTACGACGGGCCACCGCAGACAGCACACCCACGTAGATATAATGCTCCAGCTGTAAACGAAGTAGCCTTCTCTTCGTTGATGTAGACAAAGGCCCCAGAGATATTGTGCTGCACGGTAGAGACGCCCAACTTAAAAGTGTACCGGAGTAACACCGATCATATGATACACTACAGTATCCTTTCATGTTGGTAATGGGAGAAGATGGTTATTATTGACCATTCCTCAGCAAGGTACAAGGTACTTACAAAACTGTGACGTGCATGCAAATCTATACATGTAGATTGATGGTTAGAACCGTTTTAATCCAATACATTATTACAGGGACATATTTTGTCAATATATTGTTGATATGATGCTAAAAATGATATCAGAAAGATTAATTACGAATGCCGTAATCAACAGAGACTGAGGACCGATAAAGATATTCACCTCAGAAACGCATCAAGACGCAAATGTTGACCCATCAAATATTAGTCGACGCGTAATCTTGCCATCTTCATTCACATACCCAAACCCAAAACCCAAGGTGCGATGACTTGCGACCACACTTATTTGTTACCTTTACTTGTGACCCCGAATGGCTTCAAATTAAAGCGGAACTATTAGGTGCTCAGTGGTCTTTCGATCGCCATGACATAATTTTAATGACAAAGACAAAATTTTGGGCAAAGTGAAATTGTATATGACAAGTGTGTAGTGGCAGAGGCAAAGTTTATCACACTATCATTTGCTTTTTTGACTAGAAAGAAAAATCCAGCCCGCCGAAATTGTTATGTCATAGTTGTGAAACTACCTAATCAATGAAACGATTCAGTACTGTGTGATAACGTAACTAAAAATATGGTGCGCGGATCATACGGAGAGCCAAGCCTCAATTAGCAACTTAACTACTCGTTTTAACCAAATGGATCAATTAAGTAGAATTACTAACCTAGAAATACAATGCGTACCCGATTCAAAGTCTAAAAACTTAATAAAAACGATAGAACAACTTGGCCGAGTAGTAAAATGTCCCATATCAGAAAAAAATATTTACTACTGCCTTCGTATTGCTAAGAAACTATAGGAGAGCTCTCGTCCTCGCTCCATACTTGCGAAATTAAGCAGGCTCCGCCTTCGCGATACATTACTAGCGACAATTTTTAAAGATAACAAAATTAATTCGAAAAGTAAATTACAGTCTTGTGATCTAGGAATAAAAAGCATAAATTCATCGCATATATATGTTACAGAACATCTGTCACCAGAAAGTAAAATGTTACATGTAAGACAAAAGGCTAAAGAACTCCAATTTAAATATGTTTGGGTACGTGGAGGCAAAATATTGATGCGTCAAAATGGCACATATCCATCTTGTGAAGAACTAGGATACTTTAAAAAATCTTAAATAATGTTAGTTTTAATTTATTGCGTAATCTTTTCTTTTTTTTCTTACCTCAGACGTAATCCGAGACCTTTTTATTACCAGGTTCCTAATTTGCCAAAACATTTTTTGCTATTTATTATTCTACCTTATTATTAGTTTTATTGTTCTTATATTATTACTTATTTACTATTTATCTATTAAATTACACATTGGTCATTACTCTTCTTATCTTTTGGTTTTTCTTGTATTACATCTGAGTCACAATTTATCTATTACATTTCATGCTATTTAATTTTATATATTTACGTTACAAAATATACGTTCACAAACACATAAATAATAAAAAATAATGCGTCATCCCTTTTTTAACATTTATACACCACAACAATTTCTTAAATATACCCTATTAAATACTATTTAGCTATTTGCCATAACTTTACAATTTTTCCAGTTGTCAACTTTGTTTTGTTTTTTATTACGAAACAAGGCACTGTGACTGACCTGCGTAGGGACGCCAGCCACTCTTTGAACTGCGTGTTTCCCTCTGGGGTGAGTTGGAAGGCGGTCCGTGCTGACAGCACGATGCTTACGAATTCTTCATACTCGACAGTAGTTAGATGATATAGTTTCTGATGTATACACTGAATATACCTAAAAAAAAACACTTGCATTTTTATTCGAAAAATGTGTACTGTAAGTAATGGTTTTGAGGCAGGTAGAAATTTTCATTTATAGATTCAGATGGAGTTTATGACTGTTTTGGTGTAAATATGAACTGTATTTGTATGTAAAAATGTATTTAGAATTCAAGAGAATGGACATTAAGTCCATATTTACCATGTCTTAGAAAGACATACCTAATTTCTTGTTAACCAAATTTTTTTTATATTATAAGACAATATAATGATATAGTATGAGTTATGAATTTTTGAAATAGTTTTGTAGCTACCGAGAATGTCATCCTCTTTGGCAGGCCGGCTGAAACTTTTGTAAATATTGTAAACAGAATGTCATTCAAACAATTGAACAAATAAATGAAATATCCCGTGTCTATATAAATACCTTATACGTTTGATAGTCTATTTCACGCACTCCGAGTATTATTATCACGCTGAACGTCTAGAATCTTATAGTAGTGAGCCCGAAGCTCCTACAGTTTTTTTCGCTCTGTTGTTAAGTTGTGGTTTTTCATTGAATAAGTTTAACTTTTTAATGAGAACAAGGGAAAACAGCAACTGCGAAGTTTGCTTTCAAGAAGAAGACGTGTATCACATTGTAATGGAATGTGTCCGGAACGAATCCCAAAGAAGACAGGTATTTAAGAATACTTCTAATATAGGTGTTTGTAATGAAATATTGTCACGCCCAACATCGGAAGAAGCCAAATTAATCTATAATATGGTGGACGTCGGTATAAGGACGAGAATGTGATTGTAATATTGTTTTTCAATTTAGCTTTTTTTATTAGTATTTTTAAGATGTATATCTGCAAGTAGTATGGATGAGGGTGTCGTGTTCTCTTTGAACAAACCCTCAATCAAAAAAAAAAAAAAAGTTACGACAACTCCGCTTCCTTCCAGTCGATATAATAAGGAAGGGGGGCGCTTACATCTGTTGGCACTTCTGCACGAGGGGCGCGAGGGCTCCGCGCAGGTGCTGCATGACGAGGTGGTGGGGGCCGCCGCGCGCCAGCCAGTGCGCCGACTCCACGCACAGCTCGTACAGCACGAACGGCGACACCACCGAGTTCACGGCGCACACGCAGAACTGGTGCAGGTACTGCGCGCCCAGACGCTTCGATATGCGCAGCAGCCACTTCACGTGCTCGCCGTACGGCGGGTTCCTGCCGTCACGCGCGTATACCACGTCACAACCACTCAATCACATCCCTACATTATAGTTCATAATGCTCGAACATCATCCACCAATCATGTAAATAAACACCAAGGCCTGTCCAACAGCTACAGCTGTTATCGTATACGAGTACGCCTGGTAGCGCTACGACACACCCGAGATGCGAGACTGCAATGCGACCGTAACATTAACACTAGCGCCACTATATTAGGGATACATTTTCTATATATAAATAAGAACAATTATAGGAGTTTTTGGCGGGATCTTGGTCTGTCATGTAGTGGATTTTATTTTTTATTCATAATCTTGTGTTACTTGACTCTATATTGTGTAAAATTGGTGGTGTTTTATGTAATATAGTTTGTTTATTGTGCATAAGTGAAG
>MU159612.1:102679-117925 GCA_015888305.1 Antheraea pernyi | reverse complement strand
GATATTAAAAATAATAAAACACTGTTGGTAACGCGATTTTTGTTTGACTGATGTAATGACGTGGAAGCTGATGCATTTTATCTCGCGTGCCGAAACTAATACAAAAGAAACGCGAGTTTCGAAACGCGACATTAAACTCCTCCAACTATGTATTCTGTGCTCCAACGCACACACGCACATTGTTTTGATAGATATGATCTTTGACGTTAGGAACACACCTACATTGCTTAGACAACAGTGAGTGCTTGTAATTTAATATGAACTTTATACCATAGCAATAAAGCTCAAATTGACTATGTTTTAGTTACAAATCATTTGTATGGGAAAAAGAAAAGGGCTATTTTTAGGGTTTTTCCAGCAATAATTCTAATTTTTCTCGCCGTAAAAACCATCCTTGAACTTCAACGAACATTTAAAAAAAAGATTTGGCCAAATTGGTCCAGGCGTTGTTGAGTTATGCGCTTACCAACACATTTTGCGATTCATTTTTATATTATAGAAGATGCATACAAAAACTTGTTATATTTTCAAAGATTAGCGTAGTAATAAATAAATTGAATACTACTTACTTTATACAGTTCTCGAATACACTGGTATTACTTTTCTCTGAATTAGCCATTGAAAGTAAATAACAAAGCACAATAATGATTTTAAAACCGGTTAATATTTGTGCGTGTAATAATTGCTTTATTGAAGTAGCAACCCTAATAACTTTTAACTATTACAAACTGTTTGATGGTGCAACCCGCGTTGGTAAATGTAACTGTTAACAGCTAAAGTAATTGTTAAAGTTAACTTTAACCATAACAATAACCGATATTTTGGTGCAACCCAGCCTTACTGTACAGGGATGATCTAATATCTAGTGAAAATTCTCAGCTGGTTGTCCCCTATCCAACGCAACTGCCGAAGAAAGTAGTCGTGGCCACTTTATTTCACTTTTCGGAATCCCAAAATTTATTTTATCTAACCAAGGTACTAATTTTACAGCCGACTAAACAAACCTGCAATTTCCTTAAAATTAAATAGTCGTGGTCCATTACTTATTACCCCCAGACTCAAAGTGCACTGGATAGGAGCCACTCAATTGTTAAGGAGTATTTGAAATCCTTTGTTGATGAAAATCAAGCGAATTGGTGACAGGACCAAGGGTGTCATGTTTATACAGCAAGATTACGAGTACCCATACTACAAGCAACTTCACTCCCTATGATGGGTCATAAATCATTCACTCCTAATTTGGTATATGAAAACACCCTTGATGTCACGTATCACGATTGTATTCGCATTTTACAACATAGACTAAATTATTCCCGCTATAGAGAAATCATTCTAAAAAGAAAAGGTATTTCAAAGCAATACAATGATCAAAAAACTAAACACTAAAAATATTGTCTTTGTTAAAAACCATTTAAGGTTAAGGAAAGCCCCTATCCCTGTCTTCGAAAGGACCATACCGTCTCGTGAAAATTTACGGTAACAACACACCTTCTGTCCTGATTAACAGGCGACATTTCTCATCACTCTGACGAAATCAAACTAGCCGTAACTACATAGTATAAGCCAAAATAATATTAGATATTATTTTTATCTTATAACCACGATATCAAAAGTCAATCATTTAGTCTTTTAGGTAATACTATAATAAGGTAATTAAGTTTTACGCTTTATTTCAGAATGCTCATGAACCTCTATGTTGTTCTATCGACTCTTATTGTTCCAATTTCGAAGAGTCCCAGCATTTATTTTGATCCTAAAGGACGTGTTCGATTTTCCGACGAGGAACTACATGTACTATAATACCTGTCGACCTCTCTTATATGTAACCACATATTGATAACATAAACAGTATCATAGGAACTACCCGTTTTCTGTGTCAAAAACTCAACGCTATATTAGACTCAGAATGTCATAACATTTTAGAACCATTAACATAACGGTATACTGATTAAAGACTATAATTCTACATCACAATTATTACCCTTCCTATCAAAAAGATCCATCCACTATGCAAACAAACGAATAATATTTGCTTGCAAAATTCCGCTGGTAACCCATAAAATTTGTGATGTGTAATAATATATCGATACAATCAAATGAAAATGGCGGGTACTTATATCGCGGCAACCTATATAAGGAGCGATGCTTGCCGTATTCACTCATTAGTAGTTCAGTGAAGCTGTGAAAAACCTGTCGGGTCAATAGCGTAGTCAGTTCGAGAAAAAAAAAACGTATTCATTCGCTCTTTCAATGATCGTCGTAGCGTACGGAGGTCTGTCCGAACTCGTGTCGATTATTTAAAATGATAGAAGTGTTGGAACTTATTGTTAATAATTTATTGTCTAAATGGGCCATTCGGCCAATAAATTCTTTTTTTTTATCAAGTAGTGTTTCTATTTCTTACAATATAATCATCCCTATAACAGTATCACAGAAGGTTAACAAACCGGATTCATATTCAGTAATTGTACCTACTTCCAACTACGTAAGCATTAGTAAAGATAAGTTTTCTTATTGTAATATGGATAGTTTAGAAGTATGTAAGTTAATTCCAAATAGTTTTTATATTTGTAAAACTCAAACAGAATATCCTGTGAATACTAGCCCAAGTTGTGAAAATCAACTAATGTTAAATGTAGTAGATTCTTTACCGGATCAATGTATTCGTAAATTTATTATTGACATTGCACGGACTTAACAACAACCAATGCCTGTATGTCCTATGGAAGGTATCCAAGTTGATAGTCGATTGTAATTCTAATATAATTGCGTTCAAAATATCATTTACATGTTTTTTAAACCTACCTCTGAAATGTGCGGCCAAATGCCGAAATACGGAATTATCTGGAAAACTAAATATTAAGATTAATGTAACCCCTTTTTTACTTGGGGAAATCCCTACGTTTACTCCCACCTTAGCCGGGCAGCTGAGGGTGGGATATGTCCGACTTGCACGTACTAAAACCTAAAACCATGGTGCCTTCAAGTCAATATACCACCTGTGAGAATTATCGAAACCAACTGGGATAAGTTAAAAGATTTAGATATTTTTAAGGATAAATTTTATCCTCAATAGATAACCTATCAAATGATCCAAATTTCATTTTTAAATATAATTCAACTTATCCAGTTGTAAACTTATTCTATATTTGTATTAATTATAAGCATCTCACAAGATCTCACAATCTCCCTGATCCTGATGTTGAGGAAACAATTTTAAAAAAATGTCTGTTCCTCGTTTAAGAACATCTCCCTAAAACTTTGCGATTTGCCGCGAAGGTTTTATTTTACGCGTGGGCTGTTATACCCCAACTATTCACTTTAATATACCAACCTTTCTCTAACACCACAGAACCATATCCTTTCCTACTTAGTACCCTTCCTAGTATTTAGCGTCAGCACTTTTATTGGTCCTCTCACGATCCTCAATACCACCGGACAGACAATTTCCAGCCTCGGTCCGTGACACTCATAATCCTTATGACTATTAATACAGAGTTAATTAATAAATATATATTATAAGCGTATCAAATATTTTCTTCTTTTACAAGGGAGTTTCAAAGACTCTTATAAACAGCTCGCATGCAATTATCGCGGACAAGTGCGACCAAAACCGGTTTCTGGTCGGCAGGTGTCGTCGAGTTGAGGAGCGTGAGCCATTCTTTTGTTAATTGATTTATTATTCTTTAGCCGTTCATAATTTATTAAACTTAATACGTATACGTGTTTAACTTATTTAAATCACAATGCCTAACGATTCCGTAGATAACAGCCAGTTGAAAGGGTTAATTATTAGATCATTTGTTAAAGGGTAACAAAATTAAAAAAATATTTAGATTGTTTTACAATTGTAACCGTGCCGAATAATATAGAAACTAACAGAGTTACGTTTGAAGCTTGCTAAGTTCAAGGAATTATCGGTTAGGGTTGACGACTTACAGAATGAGACTGAGGCATTAAATCCTGGACATTTAGCACTCTGCCTAAAATGCAAAACACACTTAGCTCAAGCAATAATTCATTCACAAATTAGCAGCATGGCTTAAGTAATAATACAAATAAAAGTACATCTACTATATCATTTGCTACTTCTAATAACAAAGTTAATAGATCTAGTAATCAGAATATTTTTTTATGTATAGTTTGAAATAATAATCACATAATTTATGATTGTCCAACTTTCAATGTAAAGGGGGTCGATGAACGGTTGCAAGATTTCAAATATAATACAATATGACCTTAATAATATGTTAAGGTAGCTTTAATACTCCGTTCGAGGCACTATCCATCGAGAAGTTTTGCATACCTAATGAGGAAAGCTGAATCTACCAACTGCGGTTTATGCTGAAAAATTGAGGATGTGCTTCACTTGATGATGGAGTGTGCTAAGAACCGCATCGAAAGATAGTCGCTGATGAGTAGTATGAAAAGTACTTGCCAGAATATAGGTATTTGTCACAGCATCTTGGCTGAACCATGTTCGGGTGAAGCAAAGATGCTGTATTACCTGGTAATGATACCTTATCAGCGACTCTCATGATAGAGCTAGAAGGATTGGGGAACAATGGGGCTGATATGTTGTGTGGAATAAAAGGCCCTAAATTAAGTAATATATTTAAAAAAAAAAATACAATACAATCATTTAATACAAATTGTGCAATATTACGCAGGAATATCACCCCGATGCTTGTCGAATGGGACCGTGCATTGAGTGCAACAAAACGCACCACACCGCAGCATCTTCTAAAAATAATCTAGGAATAATATATGGGTCTAGTCAGAACGATTGCGAAACTATTGCTAGCTTTTCAAATCGAAGATCTAGTCAAATTTTTTTAGCAACGGCTATGATTGAAGTCTCGAATACAAACCCAGCAATAGGTGAAGGTTTGGGCGCTGCTTGACTGTGGCAGCCAATATATGCCATTTCAAAGGTAATAAAAGATAATATATCGTTAGAATCATTTCCAATTGACTCGCTAAAGGGCATAGGAATAATCATGTTATGTGTGCAAAATAAATACAAAATAAATACAAAATGCAAAATACTAATCATAAAGACTTTGAGATGGCAATGAACAGGCCACAACTCTTGAGATCTAATTCCCAATTGTGAAGTATTACGAGTAACAGCCACAGACAGGATGAACATGGTTGACCAACTCAACGACACTCACATCCTCCAAAATTAGCACAAAATCATTTCCAGACGAATATTACCTACCTGCTAAATAGCCCATCTTAGAAGAAACAGATTCACTGAAGATCTGAATTGCAAATTCTACTAGCATTTTACCAATTTTGTTGGGCACAATATGATTTCCGTTTAATTTTGGCATGAGTCGGATTCCTTTGAATGCTGGATTTTTATTATACCAAGTGAAAGGTTAAATACTCGCAGTATTCTAGGATATGATACTTCATGGTCACATTTAACATATAAAATAATAATATCACAACAAATACTAATAAAAAACCAAGAAAACCTAATTTAAAGTTTGTGCTAATACTTCCAAAAGTATAAACGCCTAAAGTAAAAAGCCTAGGTGCAATGACCGGTGTCGAAGGCTACAATGGCCGATGAGGCAAGTTAATAACTTTCGATAATAAAACGGACAGTAAACCCTTTTGTTTTGTTCCTTTCGTTTCCACGTTCCTTTTCAAATGAAAGTGAAATCACCCGACGGTCATTGACACTGTGCTTTAACATAGACGCGTAGAGGATAATTAGGTTAAATATTAAGCACCTATTTTTTAAATTGATTTAGAATGAGAATTGAGTGTCCCCCATAAATACTGCTACAGTCTAAATATTCAGCCTGTATAACATTTCAGCATGGGACCATTTAGCCATGGACAGCCTTTTCTTTCCAGTTTATTTTTAAAATTTTTGACCAACAAATTGCTTGTATTGCCCTTTAATAGATGAGGTGGGTCAAATATACTCAGAATTTCCTGGCTATTTACAACAAAGATGTTCTTTTTTTTAATATTGTATTCTTGTGTTTTCTACTAAAGTTTTGACTGCTTCTTAATTATTTATTCCCTGCTCACAAACAGTCGCAAGAACTATGAAATCTACTTCTTGTAATTTTTCAAACACCTCTGTGATATATCTTTTGAGCTCTGAAGCCTTGGTTGCTCCCATAGAAAAAACACTGGCTGTTTACAGTTTTTTTAAGTCCTCTTAGCATAAAATCTTATGCAAGATTTTCGAATAAATATTAAGTGTTTGTCCCTTCAGTGACAAAACCTATAATAATATCTTGTTTTCATTGTATGTCGAATTAGCTTGTATTGAAATTTCATCAAAGAGAAGACACATAATTTCTCTGCAGTGTTCACTGTCATAGCCTTTATTCGAAATTGCTCAAAAATCTTTTCATTTATACCAAGCATTATCAAGGCCATACTCAGATTTACTAGAGTCTGAGAAGCCGATAAAAATAAGTATTTTTCTTCAGAATCGGTACGCTTTAGGGCTTTGTTTGAATATAGCTAGCTAGGGCTACAATTTCTTCTTTTACTGAGAGCCTACATCGTTTTAGTTTTTTGTATTTTCTGAATTGCAACAGACTCAGAAGTTTTCCAACAGCTGTCAAATGTTCTGTTACGTTTAAGAAATTGGTGTTAGTCATACAATTTTTTGCCAATGTTAAATGCACTATGTATTTTAGACTGACTTTTGCATTTATTCAGTTTTAACTTGAGTGAGTTTTGTCTTGTTTATTTCGTTAAATTTTTTTTGTTTCTTCAGATGTATTATTCTTGTTTTTTGCTCGCGTCTTTACACAGTGTGGATTTCTGGATAGATAGATAAAATAAAATAATAAAGTAAATAAAAAAAATCGTAGAATGGTATAGTTCTATGGCACTATCTATTTCAATCATTAAAATTGATAAAGTTATGGAACCATTAAATAGCCGAAATTGGTCAGGCAAGATAAACTAGGTATAAACAGAGTTTATCTTAGTGATGTTCAGTTGTGTAGTAGCGATGTTTGCCTCAAAAATTGCTCAAAGAACTTGAAGACTGTTGGGGAAGAAAAGTTTTCGAGTGGTGAATACAAACAGGAAGATGCAATGTTTCTATTACCAGATTATCGACGATCGGGTCACAACAGTCAAGATCCATTATATGAAGTTTGCGTAAGATCGACAGTCATGAAAACATATGACAGAAGCATTCACTCAACAAAAAATAAAAATAAAAAAAAATAATTTTTATCATACAATTTATGTAGTTAAATATAAAAATTCAAACCTTTTTGCTGGTTGTCCGGTTCAATGTCTTGGTTTCATATTCTTTAATTGTGAATATTGATGGCACTGAGACTATATTTTGTATTTCTCGCAATGGCCTTTTATGTTGGTATATTATCTCTAAATCCTAAAAATGATAAATTATCGGTTTAGAAGATTTGTTTCGTTTTATATTTTTATGCATAGGATTAATTATTTCAGCTGCAACCAAAGTAATTTTTGTAGACTTTTTTGTTATGGGTCCATCATCACAAGAATATGTAGAATGTTGATAGTTTCACAATATATTACTTGTATTTTTTATACTTTAACAACAAATAACATAGAAAAAAGTTATAATAGAGACCTGAAGATGTGTCATCAAGATGTGTCATCAAGATAGACCAAACAAATGACGTTTTGGAGACCCTTTAGGACATTGTCCATTACTCGTTGGAAAGTCGATGGAGAGTTCTTAAGTCCCATGGGCATTCTCAGGAATTCAAAGTGTCCGTGTTCGACATTGAATGCGGTTTTAGGAATATCACCAGGGTTCATCTCTACTTGGTAGAAACCAGATGCTAAATCGAGGGTGGTGAAGTATTGACACTTGCCTAATTTGTCGAGAACGTCTGTGATATTGGGTATAGGATATTTGTCGTCGATAGTCTTTTCATTGAGTTTACGAAAATCAACGACCAGACGCCACTTTTGCTTCCCGGAGGCATCAACCTTTTTCGGAACGACCCAAATAGGTGAGCTCCAAGCAGACTCGGAGGGTCTAATAATCCCTTGTTCCAACATTTTGCTTATTTGGTCGCTAACCTCTTGACGATGTATGAACGGATACCGATAACTTTTTGTGTAAACTGGAACCTCATCGGTTGTTCTTATATTATGTTTTATTTTATTTGTAAAGGTGCATGCATATTAATAGGTTGGTTAAACATCTTAAAGTTATGAACGTGCTCCTGTCGATTTGGCAATGATTGAACTGCGGGCTTCCTATCAGGTAAACTGTCATTCCTACTCTGCAGGTACATAGTGTTTATCTCTTCATGTACAAACTCGAGCGCCTTCTCAATAGTTTCCGGGCGCATACATCTAATTCGTGACCCTAATGGGTCCTTTAAACCGCGGAGATAGGACTTCAGTGTTAATTTACGATATAAATCACGCTTAGCCTTCACGACTGCTTCTTCGGTGTCATGCAAAGTAACGTAAGTCATTACTACACTAAAAAGATTTTGGCAGCGTTCGTAAAAGTCTTGTGGAGTACTGGAGCCTTGTGTAATAAGAGCCAAATCGTTATAGAGGGCGGTCTCATCTCTCTGGTCAGCGAAATTATTTATAAGAGCACTACGTATACCGTTCCAGTCGTTAGGTATGCCATTAGTATTAATTAGGCGGGCGGCGGGCCCTGTGACTTTATTTAAAATACCGTTTAAAAGAGCTAATTGATTTATCTCAGGTTGCCCTTCTAACTAATTATAAGGATTAACACATAAGGTAGGTAAGCAATCACTAAAAAAAATTCAGTGTACTTACATGAACATGTCGATTTTCATTGAGCGGTATCGAAGTCTGGATCTCCGGTGCGGCCTCGTGGTTCAGGATCTCCCGGTACGACGTTGAAAGTCTATCGAAAGCGAACGCGATGCGATTACCGAATTATCGCAATACGACCCGGGAATCCTACCGACTGCGCCAATTACGTAAGCTGCAGCCGGAGGACTCAAAAAAAACCGAATTATAAAATATAAATTTATTCAAAGAAAGAATTACATATAATTACTTAATATAAAATCTTAACGTAATGACCCGATCGATGTGTATATAGAAGTGCCGGTGCGCGGTCACGTAACCACGTTCCTGGAGCCTCGTGGTTGGAGTCAGCACTTTCCCCTACCTGGCTGTTTCTAAGTGGCGATGCGCACGCGTCGTCCACGTGCTCTGCGTCAGCACTTTACTTGTTAGCGCTCAGTATAACAAGCTCAATAATACGGGCACGCTTTGTTTGTAAATACTTAAACTTGTTAATTCCACATCTTGGTTGTTTGAAACAAAAATATATAAACGAGCTATAGATGCTTTAGTGTAGCCTCTAGCAGCTCGTATTGACTTTAACTGACTTATCTCCATAACTAAACAAGGCAAACGCTTTAACTGCTTTAACACATCCACGTGCCGCTTAGATCGATGAATAGGCGGTGACCCAGATTAACACCGCACGAGCCAAAAGAGCGTGCTGTTGCGACACTACCTAGCCACGAGGCGCTGAATCACTTGCTCAGCATATTTAGTTAACAACAGGCAGCGCGCCCAAGGAGGACACTTCGTATTCTAACATCGATCCGTTGTCACCTCTCTAGTAATAATTTAACTATAGTTCAAATTGTGAATTTTAATTATATTAAATAATATACAGTAAAGTGTTGCATTTT
Organism: Antheraea pernyi; assembly: GCA_015888305.1. NCBI lineage: Eukaryota > Metazoa > Arthropoda > Insecta > Lepidoptera > Saturniidae > Antheraea > Antheraea pernyi. Next base: position 108,239 of record MU159612.1, on the reverse strand, counting down.
ATTTGCACCCTTCGGCTGTAGCCTTCGTAATTTGCTAGAAAACAAAATGACACAAAACAATAATAAGCTACGCAAAACATGAGAATTGAGATGGCGGCCTTAAAATTTAAAATATTATAGATATTATTTTTATTACTAAAAGTCACCAAACTATTATTAAAAGTCATATAGCGCCAAACTATTAACCTATATTGATCAAGTATTTTCTTATGAGTTTTTTGACGTGAATACGTCTTTAAATTTGCTACCATACAGAGGTAATCCAAAAAACCTAATGATAACAAAATCGGGTGATACAGTTTGGCAATGTAGTTTCGAATCTATTCTCTGCATCTAAAATTGAATAACTAATGGATCAAAGAATTCATTACGCTAATTTAGGACTGTAACACATCGCACGCGGTGTAGGGGGAGCCATTAGCGCCATTTTGGGATAATTCTGCTGAGTTTTCAGATTCCCATTTAGTATAATTTTTGACTCGGTGAAGCTACCACGTTTTTTGGAGTTTCAGTCGACAGCTTTCGTCAAAGTCTATCGATTAATTATAAAATATTATAATATATATATATAAAATATATATCAAGAAGTATATAATGTCAGCCTATACGCATCGAAAAGCCAAATCTCAATACAGAAATTTTATAGGGTTGGAGAGAGTATCTGTCACATGAAATTTTGCAGATTTTACACTTGCTTCCTAGAGTCCACCAAAATACGGAGAATAATCGGGTATAAATTTGAATTCTATGCATTCATTGGATGTGAAAAAAGATACGTCTTAACTCCTTGATTTCAAAAAAATTGCTAATATGTTATTTGCGCCTACAAAATTGGTATCATTATCACAGTACAATTTACTGGGGTTTCCCCTACGAGAACTAAATCGCAAACAAAGTATAAAAATATCAGATGCGAGATTACTAGCAAGCTCTTAATGCAAGGCTTTAGTTGCCAAAGAAATAAAAAGGCATAAGTAACACTTGCTAATTCGACATCCACGACCTTTGCGATCAGTAATATAAAAGGGACCAGCAAAGTCGACACTGCTTACTTGAAACGGAAGATTCGGCGTTACCCTAGGAGCAGGTAAATTTCCTATGATTGGATTAATATTTTGAGCCTTTAAGATTTTACATCGAAGGCAATTGCTTACCACCTGCCGTCAAATGGTGGAATGTGAAAAAACTTCACGTTCCTTGTATTCGAGGGGCAATTGCTGATCAAACTACTTTCTCTTTTACAACTTTCCCACGAATCGAGGATTTCTTGGGCCTGAGCACATAATGTGAATATTTTGTTTTCGGTGACTTCTCTGTCGAGGAATTTTTCGTTATCATCGGATTCATCTAGTTATTCTATTTTCATCTAAATCTCCTCAAACGAGCGAGACACTTCTTGTAGTTTATTCAAATGAATTAAAAGTTAATTTACATTACGCTTAGTTAACTTTTCGGGCAGGTTTTCAGGTTATTCGATTGCGTTCAGACGCTCTTAGCTTAATTAATTCTTTTAAGGTACCCATTATAGTCGCAAATATTCAAATATGAAAATTAAACTATAAAAATGATAATTCAAACGCACTTCCAATATGTGCAGAATGAAGCGTAGTTATAGTTCCACGACGTGCGATATGACTTACGTGACTAGACGCACGCCAATATAAGGTCGCGTCGCGTCGATGCAAAGCCACTTGCAAATTTTTATGCAGTTTTTCTTATGTTCACGTCTTATAATCACTTCTTATATTTGTGTCTTGTAATCGCTTCGGTAGGTCACCAAAACCATGTTAATGTTACTATTTTTTTTACACTGATTTAATGTTTTATCACACTGAATAGTATACGGTTGTGTGGCGGAAGTCTGAATGCGCGAGGCCGTCCATCACCGGCGTCGCGTTCACTCCACCCACGACCTCCGCACTCTCCCCGCTTTTCTCTCAAACAATTTTAGTCGCGTTAACGGCGTACTTAATTTATTTCATCTATAATGATTACGAGTTGCATTGGTGACATATCAAATCAAATCAAAAATACTTTATTCAGTTTAGGCCCTAATAAGGCACTTATGAACGTCAAAGACTACTTACTACCGGTTCGGAAAACAACCCAGTCATCGAGAAGAACCGGCAAGAAACTCGATCGGGTACATTTTTTTTTAACATATATTTCTAATACGTCATACAACAATGCTTTTAGTGGATGCACAGAGAGGAGTCAATTCCCGACATCACTATCATTCACATACTGATCCACTCTATAATATCCTTTTGAAACGAAAACCCGTTTGACATGACGCTTAAATTTACAGTCCGGCAAATCGGTAACATGCTTTGGGACTTTATTGTAGAACCTAACACTATTACCTAAAAAACTATTACTGGTTTTGCTAAGTCTGAAACATGGGACCACCAGTTTATTACAGTTTCTAGTATTTAGATTATGCCGGTCTTTAACTAAATTCAGTTTCTCAAAGTTTTTCCGGACATACATTAAATTATCAAGAATGTATTGGGAGGGCAGAGTTAAGATACCGAATTCCTGGAATTTCGTTTTTAATGATTCGCGAGGTCCCATATTATATATTGCCCGAACTGCCCGTTTTTGTAATAAAAATATCGTGTCTACCTCAGCAGCCGTACCCCATAGCAGAATGCCATAAGACATTAAGCTATGGAAGTAAGCGAAGTAAACTAATCTAGCAGTGGCAATGTCTGTAAGCTGGCGAATCTTACGTATTGCGAATGCAGCGGAACTTAATCTGCTCGCCAGTTTTTTTAATGTGAGGGCCCCATTGTAATTTAGAATCTAATGTAATTCCCAAGAATACAGTATTGTCAACTAACCCTACTAAATTCCCTTCGATCTTGATTCTACTATCAACTTGTCTAACATTGGGTAATGTAAATCTTATACATTTCGTTTTATCTGCATTTAGCAATAGGTTATTTAACGCAAACCAATGACAAATTTCACTTAAAGTATTATTCAGATGCCCGACCTCTGAATCTATCCTTTTCACTTTAAATATTAGAGAAGTATCGTCTGCAAAATGCACCATGTCCGCAGAGTTATTAACCACTAGCGGTAGATCGTTTATGTGTATTAAGAACAAAAACGGCCCTAAAATAGAGCCCTGCGGGACACCAATTCTAGCAAGCGATCCCGCAGAGGTTACCCCATGTATGTTAACTTTCTGACACCTTAGTTAGTCACACTAGGTCAGTCTGACACACCTAGTTAACCCTGGTAACTAGAGCCACAAATACAAATAAGCCTACATGCACAAAAAAAGTACTAATTGGCGTTTACTCCGGAGTGTCCCCCACACAGTTAGATCCCAGGACTTTCAGTTCTCGTGCCAGTGCTGGAGAGTTGTAGAAATTGTCCATTCATATTGTGTGTCCTTTATGCTCAAGACCATTTCAGGAGTATAATAACAAAGGCGGTAGAGTATATGATGACAAACATAGATTTTAATGTTATTGGATGTAATAACACCTTTCGTACTAGATCTAGGGATGTTCATTTAAAATATACATCGATGTTTTTTGCTATGCATCAATCGGAGAATTGGCATCGATGTTTCTCGATATATCAAATTAAAACATCGATTTTTTCGATACATCGATAATAAAACATGAAATAATTTTAACAACAAGTAAAGGCTGAAATAGTTTCTATTCTAATAGCTCAAAATAAAGCACAGAACAAAATTTTTATATTATTATTGTAGCATCTATGGAAACACAGAACAGGATATATATGAAACTAGCTTTTTTAAAATGTATTAAAGAAATGTAAAATTGTGGGTGGGTGTGTACATTACAGAAACGCTTTTTCAAAAACATTTGTAACTTCGACACGAACGCCATCTACTGTAACATGTAACGTGTACATTAGATATATGAATACTAATAATATATCGAATTGGATGGGATTTATCATCAGCAACATACCTGGATTTTCAACCTACTATATACCAAACTTAGTGCTCACTAACACTATATAAGAAAGTAATGAAAATTATAAGCTATAATACATTATCGAATAATATATCTTAAATCTTTTATTATATAGATATAATATGCCCGTATTGTCTATATACTTAAGTTATTCTTATAAGTTGCTATAAACGCTGAGTTATGTAGAAGCAAACGCGGTAAATAAAACAATATGGCCGCCAAATTGACCAAAAAGATGATATAATTCATATTACATACAAATATATGACTTTCAATTAGGTATATTTATTATTATTGGAGTCCAGTAAGGTACACATCTATCGCGGTTGTAACATATGTTTGATCAATTTCACACGAACGAATGCCCAGGTAGCAGTTAATCACTACATAGTGTACCAATTCAAATAAAAAAAAGAATCATTAAAATCGGTTCACAATTGACTAAAATATCGATTAAAATACATAAAAAAAAATACATACAACCGAACATAGTAACCCCCTCCTTTTTCGAAGTCGGTTAAAAAAAAGTCCTCTGTCAGCTTATCTGTTCGCGATAAAGTCAAAAACTACCATTTTCACCAGTTTTTTACCATATTTTCACCAGTAGATAGAATGATAATTTATGGGGAAGGTTTAGGTATAATTTGTCAAAGTTTTCATTTTATTATCCGGGCGCGACAACGTCTTCCGAGCCCGCTAGTTATCTGCCCGTAAAAGCCCCGGGTCCAACCAATTAGGAGATAGTAGGATATTGCGGACGAAGTCTTGAGTAACAAAATAAAATAGTCTAAGTTACTTCTTATAAGGTGAGTTATCTGCCAGTGATAGTCCCGTGAAAATCATTTCAAGCATTACGGATATTCCACTGCAGCCGAAGGCAAATAAAAAACCTAAATTACTTTTTATGAGGTCTGCTATCTACCATTTATTACAAATAACCATTTTGCAAATAGCCATGCGGACGAAGCCGCGGACAAATAAAACAGAATATGTCAACCGTTATAATTTTGGCTATCTGGCAGTAAAAAGTAAAATTCCCGTTGAAATAGGTCCAACCGTTTTGGAGATTACCCGCAACAAACAAACAAACAGAGAAAATATACTAATATAAAAATATAGACAAAGTATAGAGAAAATTACTTTTTGGTTATTTGTAGCCATATCCATTCATCAAAATGTCGTTATTTTAATTGTTCATACACAAACTTTATTTTTATAATACGTAATAGAGAACAAATAAAAAATTAGAAATAAAAGTAGTATAAACTTTTTCCATAGGAAAACAAAATAAACTTCGAAAATGTTAGCTTTGATACTTACCACATAACTTCAGAATTGGCAGTATGGATTAATTCCTTCGCCTATGAACTATTCGAATAAGAAAACAAAATAAACTTTGAAAATGTTAGCTTTGATACTTACCACATAAATTCAGAATTGGCAGTATGGATTAATTCCTTCGCCTATGAACTATTTGAATAGGAAAAAAAAAACTTTGAAAATGTTAGCTATGATACTTACCACATAACTTCAGAATTGGCAGTATGGATTAATTCCTTCGCCTGTACTATTGGACGAATATTATTACTACTACCTAC
>MU159612.1:78727-100560 GCA_015888305.1 Antheraea pernyi | reverse complement strand
GTATGGATTAATTCCTTTGCCTGTCCTATTGGACGAATATTATTTTTACTTACCACGTTACTATGGCAACGTATATAATAATAACGTAATCGCTCAAAAGCAAAAAATGTGCCCGATTTTGAAACATTCTTCATTGGTGCTCTGCTTCTATTGGTCTTAGCGTGATTATATATAGCCTATAGCCTTCCTCGATAAATGAGCTATCTAAAACCGAAAGACTTTCTCAAATCGGACTGGTAGTTCCTGAGATCATAGCGTTCAACCAAACAAACAAACAAACAAACAAACAAACAAACTCTTCAGCTTTATATATTAGTATAGATATAGATTAGAAAAATGAGATACAATCAAGAATTAAAGACAATCAATCATTTTATATCGTTTTTTTTTTATATAAAAATAAGATAAAATAAAAATTATAAATCCCGATATATTTTTTCCATAGATTGTAAACATAAAATTCTATGAACCCGCTTTCCCTAAATTCGGGTGCGCTGTTGGCTTAACAATTGGGAATCTTTAGAAAAAAGTCTTTCTGAAGGTACCGCTTGCTACCATAGTTAAATATTTATACGCAATTTTGTACTAACTTGCGTATTTAAGTAGACATCAGAAATACATTCTTCAGTCTTATTTGATTTCCAGTTTCTATGTACTTAAGACGTACTAATACTAAATTTATACTAATACTATGTATTTATGATGATCACTCCAAAGACTGAAATCTTCTGATATTTTGTCTGAACTGTTTGAATATGATTCCATGATACCATTTTCACTTAAAAGGTCCTCCTTCATCCTATTTTTAATTTTATGAATGATATTTACGCAAGCCATAGAGTCTTCAAAATTTATCTTTTTAAAACGTGGGTCTAATATAGTACCTATAGATAAAGATGAAACTTGTTCTATAGCACCCATTCGTTTGCTGATCTCTTTTAAAACGAGTTTATGCACATCTATTACCAACGGTTCATCATTTGTAAGAGTTTTGAGTTTGAGATCAGGCAGTGAACCAAAGGGATTACCCTACTGCTTGTACAGTGTGTATCGCTAGATATTTCTTTTGTTGCAGCTTCAAGAGGACGTAGTATGTTAAGAAGCGATGCTGCTATGTTTATTTCCAAACCAGTCAACATTGCAGGTGCTGTTTTGTGGCGAATCAATATTTCAGTCACGGAATTTTTAAGCTCCAAAAATCTTTGTATCATGTAGTACGTGCTGTTCCATTGCGTGGGCACGTCTTGTATTAGTTTTATTTGATCTTGGGCTAATTTTCGTAATTCATTACTTGCCACACAATTACTTGTTTGAAGAAAGTAACAATGGCCTTTATTTTTGATAATATTTGCTGTAATTGAGGAATTTGTAGGATATTTTGGGCCACTAAATTCAGTGTATGGGCGAAACCTGGTATGTACTTCTTTTTACCAAGTGCGGTTTCAACGGCTTGCACCATATTTGCGGCTTTGAAAATGCTGACACTTTCCCAGTGGCAAATCCCCATTCGTTGCAGGTTTGAAGAAGCTTTTCTGCTATATATTCTGATGTATGACTTTAATCTAGTTGGTAAACGCCTAATATCACCGATTGGAACTCCGTAACTAGACGAAAATGAGCTGAATAAAAAGCTGCGCATCTGCATATCTGACCAAATGTCACTGGTTAATGTCAGGTTTTCAACACTAGAAAGTTTAGATTTTAATAAAGTTGATAAGACCACGTATTTGTCATCAAGCCATCGTGTAATAGTACTTCTGCTAGATATTTTGAAGTGTGGAGCGATCACTTTAAGTAGATTTTGAAAACCTTCATTATCTACTGCAGGAAAAGGCTGATTATCTTTACAGATAAAGTACAATATAGCATTACTAATTATAAAAATAAATAAAATTGAAGTGTTTGTTTATGAATGCCGTTCAAAATTCCACTTTTGCTTAAGATCGTATGGTTATTATTTAGGTCGTAGGCATATTATCGTAGTTTATTTTTATAGTTGAACAAGGCCAAGGCAGGATGCTAGTACACGATACCTGTAAAGTAACTAAACATTATTATTATTTTCTGTTTAGATATGAATCATCCGTGTTACCCGAACGAATTATCCGCACGCATAAAAAAGTTAAGTGCAATTCTTTGACCATGAATGATATAATGAAATTTAATGCAGCGTTTTACAAAACAACAACTAACAAGAAGAAGATACCCTTATTTTAAAATACACCAAGAGTGTTCCAACAAAACATAAAAGATCACCAAGAAATACACATAACCCGAAATTTTTACAACTAAGTTTTACATACCTGCAAATAAAAAACTAGTGAGTGTATGTCAAAAGGTTTTCTTAAATTATTTGAATATAAAAAAACATTTTGAGAGTGGGGAGTGCCCTATAGAGAAGCGAGGTGGTTATCATAGATCCCACAAGTTTACAGAAAAAAGGATCGGGATTAAAGCTTTTATACAGTCATTGAATTGCTCATAACCTCATTACTGCCATGGTACCATATCTGTTCGAAATTATTTACCCGCAGAATTAAATATCTGTAAACTGTATAAGATGTACAAAGAACGGGATATTCAGCCTATTGCCACGAAAGCACTTTTCGGAAAGGTATTTAATATTGAGTTTAATCTTGGATTTGGATCACCAAAAACTGATATTTGTCCATCATGCCTACAATTCCAAGAACACATTAAGATTCAGACCGATATAGGAAAAAAAACGGAATTGATGACTTTAAAACGAATATATTATCTTCAAGGAAGAGCTTTTATGATGTTTTAAAATCAAAGCCTGAAGGAGTTATCACGTTTACCTTTGATCGCTAGAAAAAAGCAAATGCTTCACGTGTATAATTTTAGGATAAAGGAGGCATTTATAACTTAAAATTATGCGATATTTAGGAATCCACACTGCAGCTCCTACATAACTCTGGGGGCTTGACTTTGATGCATCAGTAAACATTAAAGTCCAATCTCTCCAATCTTGCTCAATTATATGCTTGAATTCCCAGTCAGCATTGGGGTTGCTTTTCTTTACACCAATACTAAGCAAAATTGTAGGTTTTAACGCTATTACGGTCTGTGAGCGACTAACTGGGGTGGCGTGACATCGTACGATTCGAGTGGGAGGCGCATGCGCAGCGCAGGGATGCACTCCGCGTTCAGGGCCATATTAGGCGCGTTACATACTCCCCCTTTTGACCAAGAGGAGACCCCATCGAATGGTCAAACTATAACAAAACGCCCTATGAACGAATTTTACGCGGACGACCTCTACGACGCTTTGGAGCAACCGGCTCCAGACTCTCACCCCCTCTGTCATGAAATATACGAAGATCGGACAAATGATACTTCCCAATGACTTCCCCAGTGCGGTGCGAGGATAGAAGGTAGGTAGTTGGACTTACCTTCTTCGTGACAACATACGGACCATCCTGTTTCGGGACGAACTTGGAAGTAACACCCTTAGCAGCATTACTCAGTATGTGGGTTTTCATTAGTACCAGGTCACCTACCTCAAACGGGTTCACATCGCGGCGTCCTGCATCAGCCTGCGTCTTTCGGATATCTTGTTGACGCTCCATATTCTCTTTAGCTCTAGAGAGAGACTCAACAAGCTTTACAAGATAGGGTGTAATCTGAGGAACGAAATTTTCAGATTCAATGACAGCCCGTAAATCCGATTGAACAGATAAAGGAGAACGAAGCTCTCGACCAAATGTCAAGAAAGCTGGGGTATGCCCCGTAGGAATGGTGAAGGAACTGTTAAAAGCGAATCTTATGAAAGGTAACATCTCTGGCCACTGGTTATGGTTTCCCTCAACCAATATGGCGAGCTGAGCCTTAAGATCACGATTTTTCCGTTCTACCGGGTTAGCTTCAGGGTGATAGAGCGGAACCAGATTCTGTTCTACCCCTAAAACAAATAAAGCCTTCTGCATAACGTCAGCCACAAATTGAACGCCGTTATCGGAAATCATACGCCTTGGAAGTCCAAATCTCATAAACACTTCATTGACAAGAGTTTTCGCGCAGATCTCAGCCGTGGCCTCCGTGAGAGCAAAGAGCTCAATTCACTTACTAGCGGTATCCTCCACTATCAAGATCCATCTATGTCCCTGGGGACCATTTGGTAAAGGCCCAAAGAGATCAACAGCGATTACCTCGAAACGTTTAGCTGGTACGGGAGTTTGTATTAACTCAGGTGGTTTCGTGTTAGAAGGTTTGTACCGTTGACACTCAGTACAAGTTTTTAAATATTGTGTAATGTAACGCCTCATACCTGGAAAATAAAATCGCTGAGATATTCTATGTATAGTTCGTTGAATACCTCCATGAGCGGCGGTTGGCGAATCATGACATTCATACATAATTTTACTCCGCAAGCTTTCCGGTATAACCAACTGAGGCTCCTCAGAATCCGAGTCATCTACAAACCTGTACAACACTCCTTGATTTAAAAGATAACCTCTGTCTGTCCATCGATGAACTGACAACTCATTAGAACTCTCTAGTTCATTCACAATTTTAGCCACTTCCGGGTCAGCTAGCTGAGCTTCCCGAGTTGATGTAGCATCCCAGTGTGGAATATCCACAGTGACCGGACAGACACCACATTCAGAGAATGTATGGTCTGTGACGGGGCGACTAAGCGTGTCGGCTAGCACATTAGCCTTACCGGGAGTGTATTCAATCTGTAAATCGAAAGATTGCAGTTTCAAAGCCCAACGAGCAAGCCTGCCACTCGGCGATTTGAGTGATAATAGCCATTTTAGAGGCTGATGATCACTCCTTACGTATACCTGATGCCCATCAACATACCCACGAAATCTCTCCACTGCCCAGACAACGGCCAACGCTTCCCGTTCAGTAGTGGAGTAGTTGCGCTCAGCTGGGGTGAGAAGACGGCTAGCGTACTCAAGAGGATGCTCATCCTTAGGAGACTCCCCCTGAAGTAAAGCTGCCCCTAGAGCAAAATTACTTGCGTCCGTTCTAAGGATGAAGGGTTTCGAATAATCCGGTTGAACCAGGATAGGTGGTGAAGCTAGAAGCCTTTTAAGTTGTTCGAAAGCACTGGCTTGCTCTGTACTCCACCTCCAGGTCTGCGCCTTCTTAGTAAGGCGAGAAAGAGGCTCAGCCACCTTCGCAAACTCCGGTATGAATTTTCTGAACCAAGAGCACGTTTGAAGAAAGGTACGAAGTTGTTGGAGATTAGTTGGCTCCGTCATTTCTACAACCGCACGTACCTTACCTTCGTCCGGACATATACCATCTCGTGATATCACATGCCCGAGGTATTTAATACGTTCTCTGGCGAAGGTACATTTGTCTCGGTTCGCCCGTAGTCTAAAAATACGTAAACGTTCAAACACCGCACGTAGATCTAAAATATGAGTAGTATAATTGTCCGAAATCACCAACAGATCATCCATGTACCCTAGAACAGTTTTATTACAGAGTGTATGACTAGACCTGAATCGGTCAATCAATCGTTGAAACGTCGCCGGTGCATTTTTAAGACCAAATGGCATGCGCTTAAAACGATACATACCAAAAGGAGTGACAACTAAAATACCGCGCTGAAGACCGCGAAGGTCTGATTGCTATGAACCTGCCACGATTTGACGAGACCCCGAGGAGTATAAGTAGTCGGAGGCTATACCGTAATGAAAGCCTCGATGGCTTTAACAATTTTCTAACATTCCAACTCGACGCGCATTATCTCTTTCTTCGCAGGCGTGACGCGATATGGGGGCACGGCAATAGGCGGATGATCACCAGTATCTATGTGGTGCTCTGCAAATGGGGTTGGTTCTCCCACTACATTAAAAATATCAGAATACTCACCTAACAGATTCTCCAGGCAAGACCTCTCCGACTTTGATAGTGTGATGCCCTCATCTTCACGTAACACGTTCACAGAGGCGCATTGAACCGGGTCTCGTGGGGTTTCCCACGACAGAGGGTGTAAGACTTGAGGCTGGTCAGCTGTGCACCAAGTGTAGTTAAAAAAATCAAGAATCATCTTCGCTTTAATAATGAAATCGATACCTAACAAGGTTTCATTATTAACCGCGTCGGGTAAGATAACAAATTCAATAGGTACTACTAGTGAAGAAAGATGAACGTCGACAATCGTTAGTAGTACTCTACTATTTCTAACAATACCATCCGCAAGTTTTATTACCATAGTTTCGGTGCGAAAGTTAAAACCTAAACCTTTCAATAATAGATAAAGCGAATTACTTGCTATACTACGGCGCGCGGCAGTATCTAATAACGCGGTGCCCATGAACCCCCCTATACTCACTTGTACGATAGGCCGACCGTGTGTGTTATTATTGATACATATAGATGAAAATACATTTTCTACCTTAACATTATCATTAGCACTACTATTACTACTTTGTTTACAATTTATACGGATATGTCCCTTTTCACCACATCCATAACAAAATATATCTGTAGACGTTGAAAACTTTTTACTTAACTTGTCACATGAGTCGCGGTTGTGACCTCGCGATTTACAGTAAACACAAAATAGTTTTCTTTCATAATCACTCGTATCACTTTTGGTTAAAACACGATCGCGGCGCGGTGGCGTCGCACGAACTTGAGAACCCTGCGCAGTAACACCACCGCGCGAGCCGGAGCACAGCGCGGTAACGGCAACACGGGACCACTGCGCAGTAAGAAAACTTGAGGTAGATTTCGAAGTCGAACCCAATGCGCTTTCTCTGGGTGCCTGCGACGTAGTATATTCTATATCCTCGACATTCTCAGCGAGCGATTCCTCTATACAGCGTGCCCTTTCTATCAGCGATTCAATATCATTTACGAGATCTCTGGGCAAGCGTTTTCTAATCCTTTTATGTAATAAACCGTAGATCATATCCAGTCGCGCCTCCTCTGGGAGTTGATATGGTAATCTTGACAACAGAGCTCGAATCCTCACAATGAATTATCGCAATGTTTGTAAACTAAAGGTTTTCATCCAATTTGAGTTGCATATATATATTTTAGACACGCCTGCAATTGCATCTATTGTATGTTGTTTTATGTATCCTACTTTTTTATTTCATTAATTTCCCCTATATATATTATTACCTCTTTATGTACCGTATTATTTTTTTGTACATTACTTACTCTCCCTATATATATTATATTTTATAATTTTAATTAGTTTTTTACGCACCGTGACTTGCATTGGGTTTCAGCTGAAAATCAGCGCTTAGTGTTTCTCATAACGCTAGCATATGCTGAGCTGGACACCATTTCATAATGCACAGATATGCATATTTTTGTCCATTCTTGTATACTTGTATTTTATGTTGTGCTTTATGAATAAAAATATTTCTTTCTTTCTTTCTTCTTCTCTTCTTTCTAGAACTCTCTAGTTCATTCACAATTTTAGCCACTTCCGGGTTTGCTAGCTGAGCTTCCCGGGTTGATGTAGCATCCCAGTGTGGAATATCCACAGTGACCGGACAGACACCACATTCAGAGAATGTATGGTCTGTGACGGGGCGACTAAGCGTGTCGGCTAGCACATTAGCCTTACCGGGAGTGTATTCAATCTGTAAATCGAAAGATTGCAGTTTCAAAGCCCAACGAGCAAGCCTGCCACTCGGCGATTTGAGTGATAATAGCCATTTTAGAGGCTGATGATCACTCCTTACGTATACCTGATGCCCATCAACATACCCACGAAATCTCTCCACTGCCCAGACAACGGCCAACGCTTCCCGTTCAGTAGTGGAGTAGTTGCGCTCAGCTGGGGTGAGAAGACGGCTAGCGTACTCAAGAGGATGCTCATCCTTAGGAGACTCCCCCTGAAGTAAAGCTGCCCCTAGAGCAAAATTACTTGCGTCCGTTCTAAGGATGAAGGGTTTCGAATAATCCGGTTGAACCAGGATAGGTGGTGAAGCTAGAAGCCTTTTAAGTTGTTCGAAAGCACTGGCTTGCTCTGTACTCCACCTCCAGGTCTGCGCCTTCTTAGTAAGGCGAGAAAGAGGCTCAGCCACCTTCGCAAACTCCGGTATGAATTTTCTGAACCAAGAGCACGTTTGAAGAAAGGTACGAAGTTGTTGGAGATTAGTTGGCTCCGTCATTTCTACAACCGCACGTACCTTACCTTCGTCCGGACATATACCATCTCGTGATATCACATGCCCGAGGTATTTAATACGTTCTCTGGCGAAAGTACATTTGTCTCGGTTCGCCCGTAGTCTAAAAATACGTAGACGTTCAAATACCGCACGTAGATCTAAAATATGAGTAGTATAATTGTCCGAAATCACCAACAGATCATCCATGTACCCTAGAACAGTTTTATTACAGAGTGTATGACTAGACCTGAATCGGTCAATCAATCGTTGAAACGTCGCCGGTGCATTTTTAAGACCAAATGGCATGCGCTTAAAACGATACATACCAAAAGGAGTGACAAATGCCGTTTTATCACGATCACTTGTACTCACCTGCCAGTATTCACTACGGAGATCCAATGAGCTCATGACACAACCTTTCTTGGTCGACTGCAATAACTCATCGATGCGTGGCATAGGATACGCATCAGTTTTGGTAACCGCATTCAATTTACGATAGTCTACACAAAACCTATACCTGTTATTAGGCTTAGGCACCAAAACACATGGCGCGGCCCAAGCAGACTCACACTCCTCAATCACGTCCTCCGCCAACATTCGGTCCAACTCGACGCGCATTATCTCTTTCTTCGCAGGCGTGACGCGATATGGGGGCACGGCAATAGGCGGATGATCACCAGTATCTATGTGGTGCTCTGCAAATGGGGTTGGTTCTCCCACTACATTAAAAATATCAGAATACTCACCTAACAGATTCTCCAGGCAAGACCTCTCCGACTTTGATAGTGTGATGCCCTCATCTTCACGTAACACGTTCACAGAGGCGCATTGAACCGGGTCTCGTGGGGTTTCCCACGACAGAGGGTGTAAGACTTGAGGCTGGTCAGCTGTGCACCAAGTGTAGTTAAAAAAATCAAGAATCATCTTCGCTTTAATAATGAAATCGATACCTAACAAGGTTTCATTATTAACCGCGTCGGGTAAGATAACAAATTCAATAGGTACTACTAGTGAAGAAAGATGAACGTCGACAATCGTTAGTAGTACTCTACTATTTCTAACAATACCATCCGCAAGTTTTATTACCATAGTTTCGGTGCGAAAGTTAAAACCTAAACCTTTCAATAATAGATAAAGCGAATTACTTGCTATACTACGGCGCGCGGCAGTATCTAATAACGCGGTGCCCATGAACCCCCCTATACTCACTTGTACGATAGGCCGACCGTGTGTGTTATTATTGATACATATAGATGAAAATACATTTTCTACCTTAACATTATCATTAGCACTACTATTACTACTTTGTTTACAATTTATACGGATATGTCCCTTTTCACCACATCCATAACAAAATATATCTGTAGACGTTGAAAACTTTTTACTTAACTTGTCACATGAGTCGCGGTTGTGACCTCGCGATTTACAGTAAACACAAAATAGTTTTCTTTCATAATCACTCGTATCATTTTTGGTTAAAACACGATCGCGGCGCGGTGGCGTCGCACGAACTTGAGAACCCTGCGCAGTAACACCACCGCGCGAGCCGGAGCCCTGCGCGGTAACGGCAACACGGGAGCACTGCGCAGTAAGAATACTTGAGGTAGATTTCGAAGTCGAACCCAATGCGCTTTCTCTGGGTGCCTGCGACGTAGTATATTCTATATCCTCGACATTCTCAGCGAGCGATTCCTCTATACAGCGTGCCCTTTCTATCAGCGATTCAATATCATTTACGAGATCTCTGGGCAAGCGTTTTCTAATCCTTTTATGTAATAAACCGTAGATCATATCCAGTCGCGCCTCCTCTGGGAGTTGATATGGTAATCTTGACAACAGAGCTCGAATCCTCACAATGAATATGTCAGCTCGTACCATACCTTGTTCAGCAGCAAAGATGTCTCGATACAACTTATATGCAGGGCGTGGTATACCGTACATCGAACGTAGCCGTTTCACAGCCTCTGACCACGACTTTATTTCGTTTCGAATACCACGCCACCATACTGCTGCTTCGCCGTGAAGTAGCATGGGAAGAAATTTTGCCAAAAAAAAAAAAAAAAAAATATGCAGGGCGTGGTATACCATACATCGAGCGTAGCCGTTTCACAGCCTCTGACCACGACTTTATTTCGTTTCGAATACCACGCCACCATACTGCTGCTTCGCCGTGAAGTAGCATGGGAAGTCCACGAAGAGCCATGTCGTCACTGACTGATGTACAGTCCTTAAACATTTCGACCGCATCTATAAATGCTTCTACCGCTTCGGGATGTTGCGATGAACCATCGAAGCGTGCGGTGCACTTAGATAGGTTACCTGGAATCTGTGACGACAACGAAGACGATGACATGACCGCGGCGGCGGAATCCACACCTGGCAGCCGACCTAAATGCGATGTCAAAAGAGATTCCACAAGATTCTGGTTCGCTTCGGCCTGAGCCTTAGAAAAGGCGGCCAAAAGCGAGGATAGCTGGTCTCCAGACATAAGCACAGGTGCTACAGGCGCTATTTGCACCGATTTCAAAGATCCTTCACTTGAACTGGAGTCTCTGTCACTGTCTTTATCGTTCCGAACTTTTCGCGGAGGCATTATGTTCGCGTATGTCGGTATTTCAAAATATTATCGATGAATTCAAGGCCAATACGTTGGGAGCCAGTTTAACGCTATCACGGTCTGTGAGCGACTAACTGGGGTGGCGTGACATCGTACGATTCGAGTGGGAGGCGCATGCGCAGCACAGGGATGCACTCCGCGTTCAGGGTCGTATTAGGCGCGTTACAAGGTTTATATATGAATGCATCATAAGGAACATTGTACAAAGGATGCTGCTTATCTTGCTGAAATATTGGACTTGGCAAAGCTATTTTCTGTGAAACTTTTAATTAGACATGGAATGTCCTTGTGTCTCCAATAGTCTGATTCTGTTATACTTTGTGATGACTTGCGAAGTCTCGAAAGAAGTGGATGTAGTGAAAACTGTGCAGCTTTATAAAGATACTGATCAGAAAGGAATTGTCTCCGTAGACTAAGTGGAGGTTTAACACATTCTACCTGTAGTTCGTTGATAGGTGAAGATTTCATTGCTCCTGTGATAATTCGCTGGCAATTGGCTTGTATTCAATCAAGAACCTTCAATGCCAACTTATTGCAAGGTTTAAGGAGGATTGTTCCGTAATCAAAGTGGGAGCGGATAAGCGCATTATATAAGAGCTTTTGAGTATAAGGATAGAAACTCCACCACACTCCAGAAAGAGCTCTTAAAATAATGATGTTTTTCTCACACTTTTGAGATATGTAACAAAGATGTTTAATACTGGATAACTTTGAATCTAGTATTACACCCAGGAATTTGACGTTATCTTGTAAAGGTACTCGTTGGTTGTTAACGGATATTAGGACAGGAGGGTTATACCTTTTTCTAGAAAATGTGACCACACTACTTGTTGGTACGGACAAGGATAGACCATGCTTCTTTGATAAGTCGTCAAGATAATACAAAGCAGAGTTCAGGCTATTGGAGACTGCACTATACATTTTGAAATAGTGTATAAAACAATGTCATCAGCATACTGTAAGATTTTAACAAAACAGTTAACCGATCTATCAAGATCATAAGTATAAAGGCTATAAATTAGAGGACTTAGAACTGAACTTTGAGGTAAACCCTTCCATACCAGTCTTGGTGGTAGCAGGGAGCCATTATCTCGTACAATAACTGTCCTAGCCATGAAGAGATTACATATAAAATTGATCATTCCCCCGGGTACACTCAGCTGTTGCATTTTCTGCCTGAGCAGGGGAAGCATGACATTATCATAGGCAGAACTGATGTCTAGAAAGGCTCCAACAAGCATTTCTTGATTGGTAAAAGCAAGTCTTATATCAGTCACCAACGTAGTCAAGCTGTCTATTGTACCTAAGCCCTTTCTAAAACCAAACTGAGAGGAAGGCAATTTGTCTATGCTCCAGTATCCATTCTAGTCTATTCTTTATGAGGTGTTACGTGACCTTACATAAAGTGGAAGAAAGAGCGACAGGTCTGTATTCATTTGCATCAGAACCATCCTTTCCTGGTTTCAAGATAGGCACAACTATATGCATTTTTCAGTCATTAGGAGGAATTCCTGATATAAAAGCAGTATTAATATTCCCAAGCAAGTACATTTTGCTGGACTCAGTAATTTTAGTTAAAAACATGTATGGTATACCATCCACTGCGGAGGAAGTATCTGGGAGGTTATTTAAATATATAAAAAATATATGTATGAATATTGAGGATGAACAATGTGCGAACATCGTCAATACGAAATCATTTCTCTCTAAGTTCATATCGCTTACGTTCGTTGCACCAATCACAGGGGTTGGTTTTTTAACCAATCCATGCATGGCTTCCTGTGATTGCTGCATTTGCGACATCTAACGAAAAAAATTACTGTTGCTCGAGAGCCCACAACGTCGTCGCATAAACATCTCGTTGTCCGGTAATGGGGAGATATCACCAAATTTACTTAATTTTTTTATTTTAAAAATTTTTATAAATGTGAATATGTTTGTGTCGTGGAATAGGTATATAATTATGTTGTATATTTTTTTGAACGTGTGTATGTCGAAAGGGTTCCGGAAATCTGTTATACTAAATTCAGTAACATTGTTCGTGGTTAATTCAGTTTTCATATTATTCTTGAAGTAAACAGCAAGATGGCGATGTTCAAACTAACTTTATTTACATATACCCACTAACATACAAGTAATATATAATATACATATAACTACCACATCTTCCCCTTTTTATAAACATAGGAAAATAATTATTTACAGTAGACCATAGAACTATTACAATATATGACAAAATTATAAATCTCATACATGCATATCTTCTTTTTTTTTTTTTTTATAACATACTTAATTGAGTTTACTTTTATTTAATCTTTGTACTGTCGGAGTCTTTTCTTAGCTACCTGTGCCGCCTTTCTTTCTATACGAACACTACTTGATGGCATAGGCATGTCTGTGCGCATCGTAAGATGCTCCGTTTCTGTTCGCGGTGGTGTCTCGTATCGATTAGGAGAATAGAATATATCATTTATAGGGCTGTCACTAACATTGCCTACGTTTTCCCTATTTGTAATATCATCTTTTAATTCTGGCCTTTCAGGTCTGTGCAGTGAAGGATCGATTGGCATTTTTATTAAATGTCTTCTATTTCTCCTGTATTTTTTCCCCCATTTATCAGTAACGAAGTATGATCTTGGTTGCCCTGCATGCTCACTGATATGACCTTCGCGTCTTACAGGTCCATCTATTGTGATAACTCGATCTCCTACTTTCAAGTGTTTAAGTTCACGAGCTCGAACGTCATAATGAACTTTATTTCTTAATTGATTTTTCTTTATATTTTTATAATCCTTATTATTATCTCGCTCTGGTTTCAATTTTTGTGCGCTGCATGGTAGACGTGTGTTTAATCTGCGTCCCATTAGAAGTTGTGCAGGACTGGAAATGCCGTCCCTAGGAGTATTTCTATAATTTAAGAGGGCAATATAAAAATCAGAACTATCGTCTGAGGACTTTTTCAGTAAAGACTTTTAAATATATCTTCGTATGTGTTCTTTTTGTAATTATATACTTCACAAATAAATAGTAAGTAATAGTTTGTGTCATCCTTTTGAAATGTTACAAACGAGTGTAAAGTTCTTTCTTTACAGAGAAATTCGTTGGACTCCGATAAATTTCCTATAACTTCAGTAACGTAGTGATTTGATTCGCCAAGATCAATAGAGGTATGACCACGTGTTTGATTTTTATCTTTAATAGGTTTTCGTTATGTTCCTCAATTTTGGTATTATAGTGTTGATGATGGAATAACACTTAATAATGTCCACAAGATAAAATAAAAGTTCTAACAAAACAAACGACTAGATTTATTACTAAATTTAAAACTGAAGTGTAGGGTGTGAAGGGGGTGCGCGGAAGTGTCTCAAAGCATACTGCCGGTGGGAGCGTTGTAAGCGCGCGGCGCGTGACTCGCCGCCCCCGCCTCAGCCGACGAAAAGACCAAAAGGCATTCTATTAAACTCGAAATGACCCTGTGGTACACTAAAAGATGTTTTAGGTGCATCCATGGGACTCATATTTATCCGATGTAAACCGGATGCTAAATCTCAAGTTAAAAAATATTCGCTTTGTCCTAATTGGTCCAGTATTTCGCTAATTTGGGGAATTGGGTAACTCTCTCCAATAGTTATGTCATTGAGTTTTGTGTAGTGAATTACGATTCCCCATTTTCGTTTCCCGGATGAATCCAATTTCTTTAGTACAATCTAAATGGGCGACGACCAAGGTGATTTGGACGGTTGAATAATATGTTGGTTTAGCATTTTCGTTATCTGGGATTTCACTTCTTCTTTGTTATTTCTGGGAATCTATAAGATTTAACACGAGTGGGCTGTGAAAAGTGGTTGTTTGGATTTCATGTTGAATAACGTCTGTAGAAGTTAGTTCATCATCTGGTAAGTGGAATATGTCGGCATATTGATCACACATTTCTCGTAAGTTATTTATTTCTTCGGAATTTAAATGTGATGTTTGTATAAGTTGGAATAGTTGCAGGCTTCTTTCAATACTGTTATTTCTTATGTGATTTTGTTTCCTATTTAACTCAGTATAGTCGATTGGTATTAAAGGTAATAATAGGTTAGCATTTATATGTATGAGCACATCTGATTCATTAAACACTGTTTTCTTCTTGTATTCTGTTATTATTTTTTACTTTTACTATACAATTGGATACGAGAATTGAATCAGAAATGTTTTGGTCAAATATTATTCCGTCTTTTATTTGAGGATTTTGACAGAGCATTCGATAACTGTTTCTGTTCGAGGCACAATAATATAAGAGGGTTCATAGTATGATAATATAATATTATTATTTTCGATTTCTAAGGAATCTGAGTTATAATTTATACGACAGCCATGTTGTATAAAAAGATCGTTTCCTATTATACCAGCGTAAGGTAAGTTAATATTCTCGAAAACATGGAATGGATGATCAGTTCTAATTCTTGAGTAAATTTTAAACGTAGATTAAAGCCACGAAAACTTTTTATTGAATTATCTTCTTTTGAATTGATGTCTTTTACTTCGATTTCAAAATCAATTAGTTGTGTAGAATTAATTATGGAGTTTTATTTAGAATACAAAGAGATGCTCCGGAATCTACAACAAAGGTAAGTGGATTATTATTTACAGGCGTTTGAAGCATGACGTAAGGTAAATATCTTTTTTGAACATTGATTTCATAAACTTGTTCCGTTCTAGGATTTACTTTAGGAATAAGACCGTGAGTTTGGGGCCGGCTACCCTGTCCATTGGTCTGTTTAGAATGACCGTGTGTTTGGGGCTGATTACCCTGTCTGTTGGTCTGTTTAGAATGACCGTGTGTTTGGGGCTGATTACTCTGTCCGTAGGTCTGCTTAGAATGTCCGTGTGCTTGGGGCTGGTTACCCTGTCTGTTGGTCCTGGAATTAGGATAAGTATCGAATTTGATGGAAGAATTCTGACCCGTGTGATACTTATACGGGGCAGCAACTAGTTTAAAAATTCTGTAGTGTCGTCTATTTCATCTTTACCTACAGCTTCGTCATTTTCCGTATAATTTATACGGGGACCTGGTTTGTGATAATTCGGTCTAGAAGTTGATTGATATGGAGTAAACGGTTGCGGACCGTTTCGATATTTTTTATTGTTATATTCGCGAAGTCGACACTTCTTTAAAACATATCCAACTTTCTTGCAATATCTACAATACGGTTGCTCTTTTGACGAGGATGAGGCATGTTGGTTGTTATTATAATAGTTTGGTTTTGGATGCGATTTAACATTAAAATCATTTCTTCTGGGAATTGCCTCAATAGGTTTGTAAGCCTATCGGGCTTACGCGCGAAAACGAATAGCGGTAGCTAGTTCAACGGCACAGGTATATCCTCGCACTCGGTTTGGTGGACACTGGGCAGCCACGGACCGGCGGCGACCTCCCTGCCTCGCGCGCGCTCCTCCACCCTCCAATGTATTGAGAGGCGCGCGTGCACAACAGAGGCTGTACGCCACAGGTTTTTGTTTAAAATTGATACGATATGAGAATTATTAAATTTTCTCTTCAGATATAGCACTATTAATACCGTCATTAAGGTTCTTTGGATTCTTACATCTTACAAGGTTACATATTCTGGGATGCAACCCCAGTGTGAACGTATGGAGAGTAAGCTCTTCCATGGCTGCTAGCCTACCCACTAACTCTGATTTCTTAATATTGGAGACCGTGACTTCGGTTAGTAATTTCTGTAAGCATGTTTCGACTCTAAGGGAAAATGTCTCACGGTTTCCTGGTTTCCTTATTTACAATCTTGTAATTTTGTGACAAGTTGGGGGTAACGTTTACGTTCACCGAATGGGGTTTTGAGAAACTCCTTTAAGCACTCCCGATTCTCAAAATTTTTTAAAGAGCCAGTTGACTCAGCTTGCCCTCTAACTGACTGAGGATGTATTTTAAAATTAAGGCCTCGTTGTGATGTGGACACTAATGAAAATGTGCTATCGCCGTTTCTCAATAAGGCGGTGAGTTTATCTCGGTCGCCATTGAAGGGTTTTATAAATTTTAATAATATATTTAACGATGTCTCTTCATCCAATTTAACTTCTTTCCTGGATACAGCAGGTTTCGTCATTTTAAAAGATAATTGGTTTTATTGTGAATTACTATGTAAATAAAATATGCGTTATGAAATTTTTTAACGTGGGGAAACCCCTTATGGATACGCCATCCCTTATGGAATCCCCGGCCCATCCCCTCAGGTCCGGCTACGGTGGCGGAAGAAGTTGGGCGAAGCGCCTCCTCCTCCTGCCTGTCCTCCTTTGGCGGAGACGGCCACTTTCAGGGTCTGCCTCGCGGGCCCTCTCCGCCTCCTCCTTCTGCGAGATGACCTCCTCGCAGAAGGAGGACATCGCTCGCCAAGCCTGTTCGCTGCCGAGCATGGCCGAAACCACGCTCGGCAGCGATAAGTCCGTTCCCACGGCCGCCGCCAGAATGCGGCGCTGCTCCCCTCACGCAGCACACTCAGACAGCGTGTGATGCGCGGTATCTTCGTCAGCGCCGCACTCGTGGCAGGCGGCCGTCGGCTCCCTGCGTGCGATCCGGTGCAGTTACCACCCGAAAAAACAAACGAAACCTAATGAAACGAGTAGTAGTGTGCTAAGATACCATAAGCAAAATTGACACCGAGACGCTACGGTTGCGATACCAAGAAACGCGTGGGCGCACTGGCCGTAGGGACAATGTTTACACTGACTATATGCGATGAGAATGACTTGATTATAATTAAGTATTATAAATTATAAAGTAGATTTATTTATAGATGATTTATTTATGTATAGATTTACGTTTAAAATATTAATTATGTATATAGATATTAACTATTAAACACAACGAATTAATTAAGGTACATTTAAAATTACACTTAAACAGGTAAAAGTTTTTCACTAATAATTGTTGTTCACAATAAATTCAAGATAAAAGTAGTAGTTAATGTTCGACTTACAGGAATAATTCGTCACACTTTATACTTGCTTTTACTGGAACCTGGATACGAAGCCTGGGAGTAGGCGTTGGGATGTCGTCAGGATGACGTCACCGATTTGTCGATGCTGGGCACATGGCTGCGTCAGGGTGTCGTTACCCTAACAGCTGGATACCGCTTACTGCACAGTGGACTCCTCGGCGACTCAGGATATTCAGGATACTAGGACACTGCTGGCTTGGAATGGTCAAATTCGATGACCTCGAGTTGAGTTCGGACATATACCTTCTGGACCTTTGTTAGACACTTACTGACACTAGTACACTTATTTATGTAAGATTAGCCTGTTTCAATTTAACAAATGCCTATAATAAAGTCTTAGATGTCAAATCAACTTAAATTATTATAATCAGAGGTCAGACGAATTAAAAGTACTATATTATTATTGAACATATAAGGGTATGCGTGACGTTATTTATGATGTAAATGAAATGTCCCAAAGGTCTGTAACAAGCACTGTAATATGATTCTGTGATACAATGGCCCCCCTACACAGGGGTAGATAAAGGAATACGTGCCGGGCGGTGGTCTGTAAGCGACTGGCGAGCGCTGAGCACATTTACGCCTGAAAATGCTGATACAGCGTCTCTCACCCTTCGCTACATCAGAGCCCCCCTTTACACTAAAGAATTATATTTTTTTTACAATTAGCAATGGGCCTTAGACCACCATTAGGTAAGTGAGACAGTTCTTTGCCCTGTCATTGGTGAGAGAGGATCCAGCGGTGTAACACCCGATGCCACCGGCTGCCTACCCCACTAGGCCATAGTATCGTCGTCATAGTGGTGGAAATAATTAATATTTCCAAAAGCGCTGCTACAGCCTCGCTTTACACAAACACAATGTGATTACACTATTTCCTGCCTACCCCACTAGGCCATAGTATCGTCGTCATAGTGGTGGAATAATTAATATTTCCAAAAGCGCTGCTACAGCCTCGCTTTACACAAACACAATGTGATTACACTATTTCAGCCGCTGATGTGGCCAGGTTCGGGTTTAATGTACCCAAGGGTCTACCGTTACCTTGGGATACCCCCGTCAACTCCAGCCCGGGAATCTCTTTCCTGAACCAGTCTCTCAGATGGCCTATACAGCCTTTTTTAATGGCCTGGCACAACCACACGCCCAAAATCGCCGCTATTAAAATTACAATTATGCCAACAATATTCAGTTTAGAGAACGGCTCTCTAGTCCTACTTGGGCCTGTGCCGTAGCAATGTACTCTTTATTTTGCTTATTACCCATTTTGATACTTAACTTTAATATATATATATATATACGTCATTTGTTAATTATAACGGCTTCGAAATCAATGCTCAAAACAGGAAAAGTTACCGCGCGTTAATGTGGTGCAAGACTGCCCCGAGTCTAAGCACGCACGGCCTTTTATAGCGTAAGGCATGGCTTAGGTTTGGCTAGATGGCGCTACTAGCGGGTGGGGTAGATGCATGGCTTGGCTTGGCTATGGCGACACTTCCGGTGGTAGTACTAGGCATTAGTACTACAACTTCCGGTGGGCAGTACCATGGCGCGATACGATGTGCTTCCGGTTGTTACACTCGGCCGTCCTGCAAGGATTGCTCCCGCAATCTCAGAAATCGGTACTTGCTCGCAGCTTTCGGCTGTTGCGGAGACGGTACCTGCAACACAATTAACATCCTTGCTACTACTATGGACAACCCTCAGGTAACCTTTACTTCACGTAGTAGTGTAGCCGGCAGGAAGTAGGAATCGCCCTGAAAACCAAAATGTCGAGCTGGCGAGAAACCACATCGTTTCTGTCGTAGTTTCAAGTATGTGCACTTTTATGGCAGAGGTCCCTCGTGGCAATCTTTCCGGGTAGGTTGTAGTCGCTTTGAAAAGGCAGTTCCTTTCGGCTGCATTCATGGAGACTGGAAATTCATTCAAATACACTTTAGATGAGCTTTACAAAGTATGTCAATGTCGTCCACCTGCAGTCTAAATTGAACTTCCCCTTTGCTAGTGATGACATCACCATTGAATCCCTTGAGCGAGATGTATATGCTGGCTTAACCTCCAAGTAAAGAAGTTGAGACCTCAATTGGTTAAGGTAACTTGGCTAGCCGTGTCTCAGTAAGACTTCAGACAGACTCCATCGACTTTAGAGGATTTCTTGTAGATGTTGTAGTTCTTCCAGTTTATCTATCTGGCGGATATTTCCCATAGACGTGCGGACACTATATTCTGAAGCTTGATGGGGAGAGTGTTAATCATCTAAGGCAGATGAAATCCTTCGTATAATTCCTTGGGTCGATTGCACTGGAACGTCCTCGCATTGGATTGCAGAGCAGTAGGTAGACCTCGGATAATGGATGACACTGTAGCGGCATTTGACAGCTTACGACGGAAATACATGACGAAAGATGCTTAGCCATGCTCTCAATCTCAGTTTTTTTTCATTTAAGCATTTCTTCCAAAATGGTTGCATAATCGCGGTGCTTAGGCAATGTACAGGTTAGCAATTCCTTCCATTCTTCCCATGAGTAGTCGTATTCTTCCGGACAATTATACCATTTACGTGCTTGACCTCTCAGCTTGTCTTGTAGGTGGAAGGATTTCGTATTTTCGTCCCAACTGTGGATCTCGCCAAGTTGATCAATCTTCTTTAGCCAAGTTGTCACAGTGTAATCTTCATTCTCTGGATCAAATTCAGGGATCAAAGATGCAGCTTGGTGTTTCTTCGGAGGCTGGTCATCCAGAACTTGTATGGCCTTATGTATTTCTTGTGTTAGCAGAGTTTTTAACATTTTCCTCGCAGGTGGTGTAGCTATGCCATCAGATTCGTGGTCGGCGTCAACAGGGTCTGGTCTGCTGGTTGATGATTCCATGTCCTAGTCACAAGGCCGGGAACGTTTAGACACCGATGCTTGACGGGTCTTCATCGTGGTCGATCACACTTCTGAGTGTAAGAAAAAGTAAAATTTAATGTCGCTTTGTGTATATGTACGTCATTTGTTAACTATAACCGCTTCGAAATCAATGCTCAAAACAGCAAAAGCTACCGAGCGTTAATGTGGTGCAAGACTGCCCCGAGTCGAAGCACGCACGGCCTTTTATAGCTGGCTACCCCTACCCCATCGTAAGGCGTGGCTTAGGTTTGGCTAGATGGCGCTACTAGCGGGTGGGGTAGATGCATGGCTTGGCTTGGCTATGGCGACACTTCGGGTGGTAGTACTAGGCATTAGTACTACAACTTCCGGTGGGCAGTACCGTGGCGCGATACGATGCGCTTCCGGTTGTAACAATATATATATGAAAAATAAATTAGATAAGTGCTAATGTTAGGTATTGGTGAAATGTACTACAACTCAATAAGAACATAATATCGCCAGACAAACTCTCAACAAATATCTCACGGTAGCATAAATCGCACCGATTTTTTAGTAACTCGGCTGAAGCGTGTGGTCTTAGTTACTGGCGGTAGCGATTTTTGTTCCTCTGAGTGCGTATTATTTTTTAACCGTCTTCGAAAAAGGAGGAGGTTACTACGTTCGGTTGTGTATTTTTTTTTTATGTATGTTAATCTATATCTCCGTCAATTATGAACCGTTTTTTTATTTGAATCGATTATATTCAGAGGTGGTCCCATATAAATTTGAAAAAAATATTCAACCCCTAAGGGGGTGAAAAATCGTTTATTCGATTTTCATCCACTTCATATTTATGTATTTTCGTGAAATTGGAACCGATTTATTATACCCATTAGAAACCAGATACACACATCAAAAAAGTCTAAGCAACATGCGTGATATTACAAATTTTACCATTTATATTAATTAATTTCTAAGTATTTACTCAAACAAAGTGCGTAGGTAAGTAAACTGATGACATACTGGCTGGTTGTAAAATAAAAATTTGATTATGTTTTGTTTTTTCATAAAATTCAAAAGACTGCGAATTTGTTTGAATTTAAGTGCGTTTTAATTGCTACGTTTAGTCTTGATTTTATAATTTTACCAACCATTTAAATAAAGTTAGCGACAAAATTGAATTGTTAGATATTCTTTACGTCATGAAGCGACGTAATTTGATGGCAGATGAAATGCAAAGAACTGTAGG
>MU159612.1:0-72496 GCA_015888305.1 Antheraea pernyi | reverse complement strand
CATCCCCTCCCGCAGGACCGGGCGGACGGCGTCCACGGTAAACCGTCCGAACCGCTCGTCCGCCAGGTCCTGCTGCCACCTTTCGACGTCGTCTCCTCTGAGACGCCGTCTCTCCGCCTCTACCTCCCTGGGAGCCGGAGCCTCCCCCCTTCTTTCCCTCGCCGCCGTGAACTCGTACACGGCGGCGAGAACTCCTGCCTCCAGCTCCCAGAGGATGCGTTACCTAATCGTACTGCTGTGGCCAACTACCTGAGGACGGAGGGTGAGGTACAAGCACTCGCTATGAACAACAAAGGAATACTACACCGGCCTACAAAACGTTAACGGATCCTAGAGTTATTAGAAACAAGATGCGCGAACGCTAGAGTTCTCCAGCTACAAGAGCTGCGGCGGGAGTATGTTCGCGGCAATTTAAAGTGATTTGTGTTAGATAGTAGTGTATGTTAATCGTGTGTAGTATTATAGTGTTTTGTCTTCTATAGTTCATAGATTTTATAATATAGTTCGATAGTAAAATATCATAATTGTACTAACAAGTGAGGTTTATATAGAAATAGTATTAGAATAAGTACTAACCCTTGTAATTTTATATATAGAATAATTAGATATAGTTTAAAGTATTATAAGATGTTAGCTGTAAGAATAATTGTAAAATATTTTATGAAATAAAGAGAAAGCGAAGGAAACGTGTCATGCCCCCGTCCCGCCCTGTATAGTAGGTTTAGCCAAGCCATGACGTTGTGCACGTGGCTATTAAGTGCTCTGATTGGCGGAGCACCGCCAGCGTCGGGCGACGACTCCGGTGCCGTATAGGCAAGGCCCGGAGCGTGACATTTGGCCGCGGGCGGCATAGAAAGCAGTCGTCATATATAGTAACCGCGTAATAGATAGATAGTCATCCTTAATACTATTAGATAGTGAATAGTAATCTAATAGCCTGTTTTGTACGAGTCGGCAATACGAGCACATCCTTCGCTGCTCTACTAGTAACAAATCTTATATTGCGAGAAAACCTCAACGTTCTTCAAATTCAACTTCGGAATCAGCAATCATCGCTATAGTTGTATGTCATTCGGAGGTGGCTCACAGTTTCTGAACGTCAGACATCTTTATACCCTCGCTACCCTAAAAAAGGGACGCCACTTATAACAACAACTAAAAACAAGAAAGCGTCGCTTGGGTTTAGCATTACTAATTGCGTTATATATTATAAGGAATTCGACTTTTACCATATTATTATAGTGTTTGTACAAACTGTGTAAAAACTAACCAAGTACTAACTGTGTGAAATAAACTTATATTCTGTGCAGTCAACTGGTGTTTCAAGCAAAATCCCAAACTGGTGACCCCGACGACTGCGCTACCTGGAGCTACTCGTCACTACATTGATGCGGCTACACTATATCATCGTCAGAAGAAGTTCTACTCCACCTGACTTCGATAACTAATACTTCGTGTCTCATTTCAACAGTGTGCTTCATTCAGCATGAAGTAGCTTGGATCTACTTCAGTTTGACGTCCTGAAGATCCTTACCAGCAACTACACTGGGACACATATAAGCTCTTAGACATCAAAGAAATTTACACATTGAACATTGCACCGGGTATTTTACTCTTACTATTACTAACGGTATATATTTAAGCGATATTACTAACTCTTTGATCTATATTTCAATTAAATCTAGCATTGACAATTAATTACTTATCTACTTACATTACATTCATATTTCAAATGTTAAATTATTAAAACAAAATAATAGTCAATCTTATGCACTTAATCATGCACATGCACTTAATCTTAATTGTAATTACTATATCTTTTTTTTTTTAATCTATACACCATTATATTACAATTATTAGTTTTATACAATCTAAGGGTATGGTTTTATTAAGGGGTGTCATGCGGTTTTGTTATACCTCCTTATTATTTACCACTTTCCTTACCGCTTCACTATTCCAACCCTGTCAGCATTTTCTGCTGTTTGCCGCACTGACACACCCATCCCTTACAGTCAGTCCGGTTCTAGATCCCATACAAGCTGGTTGACAATTCAATTTCAATTTCTTTTAAGTGATTTAATTAAGTAATCTAATTAAATATAAAGTGTATTTCAAAGGGTGTTTCTTTTTTAAAAACCATTCTGCGAGCTCGCGGATAACAGTTCGCTTATTTTATTTTTATTTTTAATATTACTGTGGTAGTAAGGAATTCCATATACATTTTACCTTGGACTGGACTGGACTTATTTTATTGATACTATATGTTACCAATAGTGATTTATTTTAGAATTTAATAATTTGATTTTTTGTGTTCTGTGTTCATTATTGTATATTTATTTATTTATTTATTAATAACAGTTGTATATCTAACTACTTACCTAACAATTAGTATAATATAAATAGTTTTTGTATACGTTGCAACTCTCTATTCAATTAAGGCTATGGAAACTAATAACTTATTAGAAGAAAATAATTTGTTGCATCAGCAAAATGCAACCTTACTTGCTGAACTTCAAAAATATAAGAACCAAAATCAGGAGAACACAGACACCCTCCACTGATCAAACTCCTACTTCTCCACCTTCTTCGATATGCAAGGTGGCAGTCAAACTTCCACCTTTCTGGGCTGATCGACCACCTATATGGCTTGCACAGGTGGAGGCACAGTTTACCATATCGGGTATATCAGGTGACCTAACAAAATTTAATTATGTTGTTGCCCAGCTTGATACCCGTATCATAGGGGAGGTTGAAGACATCATTCACCGACCTCCATTGGAAGGTAAATATTTTAGACTTAAGAATGAGCTCATTCGCAGGTTGTCAATGTCAGAGGAACAACAAGTACGGCAGCTTGTGAGTGATGAAAAGTTAGGTGATCGTCGTCCTTCGCAGTTTTTACGACATCTGAAGTCACTAGCAGGGAACGCTGTTACAGATGAGAGTCTGCTTCGCCAGTTGTGGATGCGCCGTCTAACTCAACACATTACCTCTACGTCTACACATTCAGGCGATTTTGGCCGCTTAGTCAGAACTTTGTCTAAACATTCGGACCGCCATTCAGACTTTATGAACTTAATGTGACGTTTTTCGGCAAGCACTTTTCCTGGGTCTGTTACCGTATTACGTTACGTAATCAGCATTGTAAATATTGTTCGGAATAAACCTATGTTTTTCCATTAAGTCACAAAGTTTATTATTTGAATTGTTATAAATTCTTGTTATTACTCATTTTATATGAAGATTTTGTAGCATAATAAAATATTCTCATTCAATTTTAATCGTATTGATTTGTGCTGTACACATTTTATAAATTCAATTGTGATAGGAGAGCATAGACATATCGGACACGAATATGTTTCGTTTTTGTCCGGATCCAATGAACCCAAAATAACTAATCCTATAATGTCCTATAAACATTGTTACTCTTTTTATTATTTAGTTAAACATATAAGATGATAATGCTGAAAATATTTCTGTTTTCATACATTTCAGAATGAATAGTAATAAACCTAAATGTATAAGGAAGAAAAGAAGATTAGTAGGATCTAGAACATATAAAGATTATTCAGGTGATATGTTGGAATTAGCTGTTGATATGGTAAAAACAAAAAGGATGTCAAATAGAAAAGCAGAGAAGAGATTCGGGATTACTAGACGGACAATATAAAATAAAGTTAATAAAAAGCATTTGAAACCGGATGGGGAGTAAAATTCTCGACTGAAAAAGAAGAAGAAAAACTAGCAAACGTTCTAGCTTCCGCAGATTATGGCAGTCCCATGACGAAATTAGATCTAAAAATGTTAGTTTATAAATATGTAGAAAAAAATTCGCGAACTGATTTGTTTGATGGCAAATTACCTAGTGATACCTGGGTTGATGGGAAGACATCATTCCAAACTACCTGGACGACTCAGAACATTAAAGTCCGTGTTGAGAGAGGATTCAAAGAAGTAGAATATTTATTTGATAATTTACGTGAAACCCTAAAGGACGTACCACCGTGCAACATATTAAACGATTACGAGACCAACTTGTCAGACAATCCAGGTACTTTAAAGTGTGTTTTAGAATGGGTACTAAACATCCAGGCAGAATTTTAAACACCACAAAAAGTTGCGTTCTATCATGTTCACTGTAAACGCCGCTGGAACATGATATACCTATATATGTGTTTTATAAATCCACAAATTTATACTATATGGCTTGAAGGTGGTCCAGATGGCACAAGGTATAACTGTTCCAAGTCCGGTTGGTTTGATACTGCTTCCATCGAAGATTATTACAAAACCATTGTGGTTGATTGGGTGAAAAGAGTTTTGGGCAAAAAGTAGCCATTAGTGACAACTCGTCTTCATATATAAACTTGGAAGATGTAGAGTTGTGTCAAAAATCATAACATAAAATTAGTCTTTCTACCACCTAATTAATACTACTCACTTAACACAACCGTTTGATGTTGCTCTCTTCGGTCCACTAAAACTCGAATGGAGAAATATTCTGCTGGAATACAAATTAAGGGAATCCGGAACAAACCACTTTGAATAAAAAACACTTTCCAAAACTGTTAGCTCAATTATAAGAAAATACGAAATATAAGAAAAACGATATTTTACAAGCTGTTTTAGAGCATCGGGTATATGGCCAGTAAATCCAAGGGATGTGTTGAAAAAAATTCCGGAGTATTTTGACGACATAGAATATGGAATAGTTACGAGTTGTTAGAATGTCTCAAAGAAACAAGAGCTCCTCAGCCAATGAAAATGAATAGAAAGAAAAAATTACGAACATAGCCTGAAAAGTCAGTGTGTGTTGACGATATCTTAACAAAAAAGAAATATTCGAAAGACAGCACGAAAAAAAATGTTAAAATTGAGAAAACAACAAAGGAGACAAATAGTATTATGGCGTTTGTTACCTACTGTACTCTAATACCTAGAACCAGATACCGGACTCGGATTACAGTACAAGTTCGCATCGTAAAGTGCTGATGATTGATCGTTTTTATTGTCTATGTTAAATATCTTTGTTAGTCTATGGTGTACATCTGTCATTACTTGCATTTTTCCTTGTTCTGGTTAAAGTCAATTAAACAACATCGTTGTAACTTCTATTGTGGTATCATTTATTATTTCTACAAGTTCGATAGTAAAATATCATAATTGTACTAACAAGTGAGGTTTACATAGAAATAGTATTAGAATAAGTACTAACCCTTGTAATTTTATATATAGAATAATTAGATATAGTATAAAGTATTATAAGATGTTAGCTGTAAGAATAATTGTCAAATATTTTATGAAATAAAGAGAGAGCGAAGGAAACGTGTCATGCCCCCGTCCCGCCCTGTATAGTAGGTTTAGCCAAGCCATGACGTTGTGCACGTGGCTATTAAGTGCTCTGATTGGCGGAGCACCGCCAGCGTCGGGCGACGACTCCGGTGCCGTATAGGCAAGGCCCGGAGCGTGACATTTGTCGTCATATATACGACAAATGCGTGACAAAGCCGTCGTCATATATAGTAACC
Organism: Antheraea pernyi; assembly: GCA_015888305.1. NCBI lineage: Eukaryota > Metazoa > Arthropoda > Insecta > Lepidoptera > Saturniidae > Antheraea > Antheraea pernyi. Next base: position 66,968 of record MU159612.1, on the reverse strand, counting down.
GCGTAATAGATAGATAGTCATCGTTAATACTAGTAGATAGTGAATAGTAATCTAATAGCCTGTTTTGTACGAGTCGGCAATACGAGCACATCCTTCGCTGCTCTACTAGTAACAAATCTTATATTGCGAGAAAATCTCAACGTTCTTCAAATTCAACTTCGGAATCAGCAATCATCGCTATCGTTGTGAGTCATTCGGAGGTGGCTCACATTCATAGTCCTTCAAGCCGGATTTCAAGTTGAACTAGCAAGAAAATACCATTAATGTCGGTAGATTTAATAGAAGACAGCGAGAGATAGCACTCCAGCGAGCCATTTCACTATCACAACCGCAGACGACACAGGCGCTACTAGCTGTACATACTCATCGACGGGAACGATCGAGGCCAACACAGCTCCAACAGAGGGCACCATGGACGTGTCAAAACCGCACAACGATGAGGATTCAGCTACACACACCGCCAAAACCGTGAGGATATCACAGCCGTCGGGCACATCTTCGAGGAGAAGAAAAGAGCTCGCAAAAGCTCGAATAGAACTGCTACAGAGAGAAATAGGGCTCGCCGCTTTACGTGTAGCAGCCCTCGAAGATGAATACTATGAAAGTATTAACGATAAAGCAGCTATAAAGGAAGAGAGGACTTCCTCGTGTATAGATGAGAGCACGATTACTCTCAAACCGGAACCACATATCGAGACCACACGTACGAGGCGAGAAACACACACGTGTGTCGTAGGCATTGATGTTTCGGAGCAACGTCTACATAAAGACAACAAACATGTGCGTAGGACGCAACCCACATGTATAGAAGAAATGCAAGATGATTGCAGAAGTAACATCACAAAACATAGATTTAGAACAAGCGACTGGGTGATGCGATTATAACGATCATTATACACACCACATTCGGATCAATCAATCAATAAAAACATCGTAAAGTGCTGATCATGTGGAATGAACAATCTCGCTCTATCGCTTGAACTTGGAGGTTCACACCTTAGTTGAAGTAAAATATTGTATTAATTAATGATATTATAAGTTTTAGTAAGGACAAAAAATTGCGTTTCCTTTTAAAAACCTCCTACGGACGGCCAACTATGTAATCGGTGCAGTCGGTAGGATATCGCGTCGGAGCGTGAGATTTAACTTCGATTCCCGCCCGTCGATAGTCGTTTCGTCGACGCGGTGGCTATCTTTAAGAATCTACAAGGAGGCCGTTGAAGGAGTCGACAGAACCTGCTGTTGCTGAGGAGAACATCATCCAACCATCGATGAGACCAGATATGCAGAACCTTCTGTTAGTTTAGATTTAGTTACATATATCCTATTGGTTGCTATTCCCTATCCTGGTAATAGATCATCCTCTATAGTTTTACCTAGTAGATTTTTATTGCCAAAATTTTTTTCCCACGAAAAATACGGTAGTAAAGCCGAATCAGCGGCACACTATTATAGATAGTTTAAGATTTAGTAGTATACCGGAAATTCCAGAAATTGAAATTGCTCAAACCGATAAAAGCGTCGTCATTGACTAAATTTGGAAAGCTCTTAGATTAGTACCGGAGTTTGACGGAAATTCTCATGTCTTTGTTAGATTTTAAATACATGTGACAACTTAGTTTTAGAGTATGTACGCCCAGAAAATCAATTAGCCCAGAACTTTAGCCACCAACGGTATCCCGGATAACTGGCAAGGAATTCGAAATACTTTAGTTAATAGTTTCTCCGATCACAGAGACGAGTGTTCATTATATACAGATTTATCTCAAGGTATCGATACGCCTAACGTGATTTATGAACGCATACAGAACACACTTAGTACTATTATGACATACATTCAGTTACACGATTCGTTTACAACTATCGTAGAAGCTAAACGAAAACTCTATAATAAATTGGCGTTACAAACTTTTACACGATGTTTGCATGAACCAATTGGATCGAGCGTAAGATGCATACGTCCGGAGACATTAGAAAAAGTCCTTGAATTTGCACAGGAAGAAGTAAATGTAGTATACTTACAGGAAAAAATAAAAACGAAATAGTTACTCTGACTCGAACCTTGAACCCAATAGAACAAAACACAAAGTTATATTAAGAAGTAGTTGATAATTAAATTTATAAGAAAAAGTATAAAATAAAATTAATATTTCCACAACAAATTAATAAATTACTATACTACATATAGAATACATTGATAAAACGATATTTAGGCCTACAAAAAGTCAATATAAAACTGGGACTTGAACCTGCTATCAAAAAGTTTATATAGAACGAAATTTACAGTACTAACAGGATAGCTAGAGTAGTGGTACGATGGTGTGTTCGGAGACTGGACAAGGGAATTGTTTGACTACATAAGTATTTAAGACCATTAATTATATTAAAAATCGAAAGTCGACAAGGGTTTCAAAGAGAAATCAGAATAAGAAATACGCACCTAATTTATAATTATCCCAGGAAGGACTATACGACTAAATAATATATAATTCAAAGATAAGAAAAAATTGTGACTGACTATTTTAGAAACTAAAAATAAGACTTTTATGCAATTTACAACATTTACAAATTTACTATTTACAATTAATTATTTACAAATTATATACAATTTCATTTTACTCTATTTACAACTTATACAAATATACATCATACAATATAATTTAAGACAATCAAAATGAGTTCCGCTTCCGGATCGAGTAGTACAATGGAGGTCCCCAAAAGACGCACATCGGCTAATAAGGTAAGTCAACAGAAACCCCAAACACACAGTAACAGCCCTGTAATTAATACGAAGAGTTTAGATACTAAATTATTCCAAGAAACAATATTATTATTAAAACAATCTGGTAATATGAAGAATACAATAAAAGACGGAGTTAAAAAATTTTTTGCAGAGATGTATGATATAATTCTAAATTTAATTAGAAAGATAATAATTGGCAAATTAAATAGCATCAAGATTTACATAAACAGGAAGAAGCTCATACGGAAAGATTAGCCGATATGGCGACGATGGGGATCACCAGTAGTATAGAAACACAAAAAATAGATACAAGAGAAATAACAAATGAGGTAGTAAAAATTTTAAAAGAGGATGAGAAGAAAAGGACAGAGCTAACTACCGAAACAACCAAACAAAGAGATAAAATTAATAAAGCTCTGGATAATATAAATACAAAATTAAAAAATTTAGAATCACAAAACATAAATATACCTACATCGGAAAATACGGAAGTCGGAAACGAAATTACAAAGACGCTGCCCCCCCGGTCCATTCGATAATAATATCATCTCTGGAGGATAGGTACACAAGTGGAGATATACTAGAAAAAATAAGAGTATCGGTGGACGCCAAGAATGAAGGAATTAAAGTTGAGAAAGTGCGAAAGGCCCGAGACCAGAAGGTCGTCATCAGCTGCAGGACCGAAGAGATGTCACGAAGGATAGCAAGTAGGATTAAGGAAAAGAGCTCATCCCTAATAGTGGAAACAGCCAAAAATAAGGATCCACTTGTTATCCACAAGGACGTGATAAAGAGTCACAGCGATGACGAGCTCTTGGAAATGCTCAAAAAACAGAATGACCACCTCTTTCGCACGATATCGGGAACTGACTACCGGGTGGCTGTAAGATTCAGACGAAAAGCCAGGAATGAGCTGACCAACCACGTCGTGCTTCAAGTATCACCGAGGGTGTGGGGTGCGCTGACCACTGCGGGAAAAGCCTATCTAGTGATAGCGCTCGATCAATCCCCGGTGGTGCAGTGCACAAGGTGCTTGGAGTACGGCCATGGCAGGAAGAGATGCACGCAAGAGACTGAATCTTGCAATTTAAAAAAAGACTGCAAAGCGTCCACTGATGGTGTACCTCCTTCGTGCAAAAATTGCACTAGGAAAAAAAATGACAAATCGGACCATAATGCGTTCGATGATATATGTCCCGTTAGAAAGAAGTACGACACATTGGCCAGATCTATAACAGCCTATTGCTAAACTTCAAATAATAAATAAAAAAAAAACAAAGTCAAACACAGAAAATGATAAAACACAAACGATGACAGAAATCGACGATAAACATAATACAAAACGCAATAAAGAAAATGTCTCAAAGAATATTTAAACTCAGAAGCAAAGATTACAAAACACAAACAAAGTCTCTGACCATCTTATCAGGGGTGAACGCCGGTAGCCCCTTTTAGGGGCGTCCAATTAAAAAAAAAAAAGTATACTTACAGAATAAAAACTTTCAATCAGGAAACCCTAGGAAAACTCAATTACTGAATAACTATCAAAAGCCTTTGAACCTACCGCAACAAAACTATCTCCAATATCCAACTATCTTTAATATAAAAATGAATCGCAAAATGTGTTGGTAAGCGCATAACTCAACAACGCCTGGACCAATTTGGCCAAATCTTTTTTTAAAATGTTCGTTGAAGTTCAAGGATGGTTTTTACGGCGAGAAAAATTAGAATTATTGCTGGAAAAACCCTAAAAATAGCCCTTTTCTTTTTCCCATACAAATGATTTGTAACTAAAACGTAGTCAATTTGAGCTTTATTGCTATGGTATAAAGTTCATATTAAATTACAAGCACTCACTGTTGTCTAAGCAATGTAGGTGTGTTCCTAACGTCAAAGATCATATCTATCAAAACAATGTGCGTGTGTGCGTTGGAGCACAGAATACATAGTTGGAGGAGTTTAATGTCGCGTTCCGAAACTCGCGTTTCTTTTGTATTAGTTTCGGCACGCGAGATAAAATGCATCAGTTTCCACGTCATTACATCAGTCAAACAAAAATCGCGTTACCAACAGTGTTTTATTATTTTTAATATCAAAAATTTTAAATAAATAAAACAATTCGTACGGCTTAAAAGGATTTGACTTCAAGTTATATCAAATTAAAAAAAAAAAAAAAGTTGTCTGTTACCTAATCTACTGAGTTTGCTTTTGTCAACTGATACACGAAACAAATTCGTATATCGTGTTTTTTGCAGAGTGTTTAGTTAGTTAGTGTTTGTTTAGTGCGTGATTAGTGAAAAAATAATTTATATTTGATATGCCTGTCATGATATTACAGCCAGAGTCTTTAGACAAAAGTTGAAATCTTTAATGGATTTCATCGTAAAACATAATGTGTTTGGTGAGACACGCTGCTGGATGTATTCTGTGGAGTGGCAGAAACGAGGATTGCCACATGAACACATTTTGATTTGGTTGGTTGAAAAGATAAGGCCAAATGAAGTTGATGCAGTGATATCAGCTGAAATCCCTAATGTACAAGTAGATCCTGGATTGCATGAGGTAGTTATCAAAAACATGATACATGGTCCCTGTGGAACTCTTAATCAAAATTCACCGTGTATGATGGATGGTAAATGTTCAAAACGATATCCACGGACATTAATATCGGAAACAATTACTGGTAATGACTGTTATCCATTGTATCGTCGCAGATCGACAGCAGACAATGGAAAATCAACAATTGTCAAATTAAATCAACAAGATATTGAAATAGATAATCGTTGGATTGTTCCATATTCACCCATTTTATCAAAGACATTCAAAGCACACATCAACGTTGAATCTATGGCTGTGATTGGAATTGGTGCAGAGAATTCCAATGATGAAGTTACCCAATACCAAATGGGCCGCTATGTCAGTAGTAATGAAGCAGTTTGGCGAATATTTTCTTTTCCTATTCATGAGAGACACCCTTCTGTTGTTCACTTAGCTGTGCATTTAGAAAATGGACAAAGAGTGTATTTTACAGCACAGAACGCAGTACAAAGAGCTGCTCAGCCACCATCTACTACATTAACCAGTTTTTTTGAGACATGCCAAAACGATGATTTCGCACAAACATTGCTATATTCTGAAATGCCAAAATATTATACCTGGAATCAATCCTCAAGGAGATTTATACGACGGAAACAAGGAAAACCAGTTCCAGGATATACAGATGTATATTCCACCGATGCGATTGGCCGGATTTATTCAGTACATCCAAGCAATGATGAATGTTTTTATTTACGACTGCTATTAGTCAATGTACGTGGCCCAACATCATTCCAACAGTTACGAACTGTTGATGGTGAATTGTGTGGATCCTACAGAGAAGCCTGTCAACGTTTGCAATTGCTTGAAAATGACGCTCATTGGGATCAAACTCTCAATGATGCTGTAATATCATCACACGCTCATCAAATACGAACATTGTTTTCTATAATCATATCTACATGCTTCCCATCAAACCCAATTGATTTGTGGATCAAGTACAAAGATTATATGTGTGATGATATTTTGTATCAAATACGGAATAGAATGGGAAATCCAAATATACAAATCAGTGAAGAAATTTACAATGAAGCATTGATTTCAATTGAGGACATGTGCTTGATAATGTCAAACAAACTATTAATTCAATTAGGCCTGACCGCGCCCAATCGTCCAATGCATGACGCTTTTAACCAAGAGTTGCATCGAGAAAGACTGTATGATCTCAACGCTTTGAAAGAATTAATTCAAACAAATCTTCCACTGTTAAATGAACAACAGAAGTATGTATTTGAAACTCTTATGAAAGTAACAAATGATGAAACTGGAGGGATTTACTTCTTAGATGCACCTGGTGGTACAGGAAAAACTTTTTTGATTTCATTAATATTAGCAACAATTCGCTCACAAAATAAAATTGCACTTGCACTCGCTTCGTCGGGAATCGCAGCAACTTTGCTTGAAGGTGGTCGAACAGCCCATTCAGCACTTAAATTTCCATTAAATATGCAAAGCAATGAAACTCCAACCTGTAACGTTTCGAAGAACTCTGCAATGGCAAAGGTTTTGCAGCAATGTAAATTGATTGTTTGGGATGAATGCACGATGGCACATAAAAAATCTTTGGAGGCTTTAGACAGAACCTTAAAAGATCTACGGAGCAATAATAACCGATTTGGTGGTGCAATGATTTTATTAGCAGGAGATTTTCGTCAAACATTGCCAGTGATTCCACGATCAACGCCAGCTGATGAACTCAATGCATGTCTAAAGTCCTCCAATTTGTGGAAACATGTCAAAGTACTTCATTTAAGCAAGAATATGCGTGTCGAGTTGCAAAATGACCAATCTGGAAACATATTCTCTAAACAACTCATTGACATTGGTAATGGCAAATTACCTATAGGCATGTTGACTGGCTGCATTAACTTTCCTCAAAGTTTTTGTCAGTTAACTCAATCAAAAGATGAACTTATTCAGAAGGTGTTTCCAGATGTTTCTCAAAATTACAGAAACCATGATTGGTTGAGCGAACGAGCCATACTGGCTGCAAAAAACATAGATGTAAATGAATTAAATTTCAAAATTCAAGAACAAATTACAGGCGAATTGAGGATATATAAATCAGTTGATTCGGCTACTAATCAAGATGATGTAGTCAACTATCCACCGGAATTTTTAAACTCGCTGGATTTGCCAGGATTGCCACCTCACAATCTTCAATTAAAGGTTGGATCGGTGGTTATAATGTTGCGAAATATCAACCAACCGCGTCTTTGCAACGGTACACGGTTAGCGATAAAAAAATTACTAAACAATGTGATAGAAGCAACTATACTCAAAGGAAAGTATAAAGAAGAAGATGTTCTCATACCGCGCATCCCAATGATTCCGACTGATGTGCCATTTGAGTTTAAACGACTACAGTTTCCAGTGCGGCTTGCTTTTGCTATGACTATAAGCAAGTCCCAGGGGCAATCATTAAGTGTTTGTGGTATTAATCTAGAAAACCCATGTTTCTCACATGGTCAATTGTATGTTGCCTGTTCCCGTGTTGGAAAACCATCAGATTTGTTTATCTATGCGCCTGGTAATCAAACAAAAAACATCGTATACCACAAAGCACTACAATGATAATAATAATAATTATGATTCACATGATTAACAATAAAGCGATTACTTACTTTTAAATCCTTATATATGTTTTATTTAATTATTTTTTATTCACAACGCCCTATCACCAGGGTGACGGTTCTGTTCAGGAGAATTTTTTAAAATACGTAGGCACAAAAACTGCCACATTACAAATCTTTTTGACAGGACGAAGTCTGTCGGGTCAGCTAGTTCTAAATAAGTCTAATTTTAATCCGAATTTTAACAATAATCCTTACGTTAAACAAAGTCCTTATACGTTGTACCACCTTCACCTATGTTCAGACCTAAATATCAAGGACCTTTTCAAACACAACGGGCAATGAGAGCAACTTACCTGTACCTATGAGTGGCGTAAGTCACCCAGTAGCCCGTAACTTACCTTTGACTGGACAGACTGACAAAAAACAGGTTAACTTTAATGAAGCGAATGAACCTTATAACTATGATTATTACGACACAAATTACTCACAATATTTCCGATCCGAGTTCGAGCTCCCCAGAATAGAATTACATTCACAGGGTAAAAGACAACTTATATTCCTTATATTCAAATTCAAAATTCACCATTAAAATTATTTATTGATACTGGTGCCAATCTATCGTTTATCAGCCCGGAAATTGTAGAAAAATATTTTAGTCATTTCGAGTTATATCATGATTCATTCGAGGTCACAAATATTCATGCAACTACAAGAAACGAATTTTCTATAATAGTCCCTTGCCTTTCCGAATTTCAAGGCCATGATCTAATAAAATGTTTATTTATAAATTTCACGACTATTTTGATGGTTTAATACGATGGAATCTTTTAGAACAGTGGCAAGCGAAAATAGACATTCAGACTCGTAAATTAAGAACTGAATTCACTTGCAATAAAATTCATATGTATGACTATAAAACTGTTAATTTATTTGAGACATTTATTCCTGCACAGTCAACTCATATAATTAAAATATCTATAAGTATTACTCAAAGTGACGTACTAATTAATCAACAGTTGGTTAATGTTTGTAATATAACAGAGGGTTTATCTATCACCGAAAATAGTAAATGCATGACAGAAATATTCAACCCTACTAACAATGATATAATTTATAGTTTAAATAAACCAATATGCGCATATATATTTAGGGAACGAATATTACTTACTAGCGACAATAAACATGCACTTTCCAAGAAATTTTATTGCGAATACGAACCGACCACCTCAATTCAAAGGAAAAAGCCAACTTAACTTCATTATGTAAAGAATTCTCAGACATATTTTATTTAGAAAACGAGCCTTTGAAATCCTGTTTATTCTAAAACATAAAGATACCCTTATATACATAGACAGGAGGTTATAGCAGCAAATAAAAAAAATGCTTGAACAAGGTATTATTAGGCCTTCAACATCAGCTTGGAGCGTGCCTATTTGGATAGTTCCCAAAAAAACAAATGCATCAGGTAAAACTAAATGGAGGCTTGTAATTGACTTCCGTAAATTGAATGAAAATACCATAGATGACAAGTATCCGATCTCTAACATTACTGATATTTTAGACAAATTAGGACGTTACCAATACTTTGGATTTGGCTAGTGGGTTTTTACTAAGTTGAGCTAGACCCAGCTGACATTCATAAAACTGGATTCAGTGTAGCCGACGGTAATGGACATTAGGAGTTCCTGCGAATGTCTATGGGTCTCAAGAATAGCCCGTCTATATTTCAGCGTGTAATGGACAACATTCTTAGAGGCCTTCAGCACGAAATATGCATTGTCTAACAAGATGACATTTTATGTTTTTCTACATCGCTTCAGGAACACGTAATATATTTACGCAAAATTTTTAACCGACTCAGGGAATCAAATTCGTTGGAGGAGGCCTTTGTTATTGATAAAACAGCATAGTAACAGTACATAAATTAAGAAAAAATGTAGCAGGAACAAATAAAGGTTTTTTATTTTACACATTTATTTATTATCTTAAAAAAAAAAACGAAACTTAAAACATGTGAAACATGTTTTCAAAAGTAATTTTAAAGATCAGGAGTCAAACAAAACCAAAAGTAACAAGAAGACAAGAAAACTGATATAAAAAAAGATACTAAAGTTAGTCATAAGAAGAAGAAAGTTCCACGAAAAATCACAAGCAGTAGCAGCATCAGCGATGAGCTGTCAAATGTAGAAAAAGATACTGACTCAATAGATGATATTTCTTAAAATAAAGAAGTCACTCCAAGATTAAGAAATCGCAGCATTACAAAACATAAAACAGAACATAATGTCCAATGTAATTAATGTTTGTAAGAAAAAATATTCAGAAGCACTGAAGATTGGTTTTCATGCAAAATTTGCACGAAATGGGCGCACGAATCTTGTGGCGATAAAGGTGTTTTTAATTTTTTTTTGTTCACTATGTCACTAAAAGCCGGTGATTGGTATCTTAGTGTATTTATATAAGACTGTAAATCAAACTTTATGGAGGCTGCTGATTATAATTTTGCTAAAAACAAAGTAAACGACATGCATCATGGTCGTGATGTTCGCTTATCTATCAATAGATTAAAAACCATACAGAATATAAAAAAACGCGGCTCCGGAATAAAATGATATACCAATGTTGGAAAAGTTTAGTTCTTTCTCTGATGATTCCAATATTTCTTACCATAAATGTTGCAAGGATCAATATAAGAACTCTATAATGTCTGTTTTCCAAGCAGCCACCGGGCCAATCAATGTAAGATTAATAACACCTGCAGTATTGTGGATAATTAAAGTCGGAGAACTATAACTTCCAAGTAGGTTTTTAATATTAAAAGAAACCTAGATGACCAAGTAGAAAGATATAATGCTCGATTGTGGCTTCAAAAAAATTGAAGGAATTGATTATAACGACATTTTGTCACCTGCTACAAGATATGTGTCATTAGTCTGTCTATATCAGTCAAAGTCAATATATCGAGCAATTAATAGCTAAATTCAATATAAGTAATGCACACACTTTTAATAAACATTGATATAAATATTCAGTTAACTAAAAAATATTAATAAATTAATAACTTATAAAAACGAAGTATTCAGTTTAAACAAGAACTCTTAGTTTTTATTATCCCAATAAGAAGTACCATTAATGCAGATAAGGAAAACCGTTGAAGTGATTAAGCAAGTATAACATTACTGTTGATGCGATATAAAGTTAAACATCGTCGATAAAGGTTTTTTAAACTGTGAACTTAAATACTTTGAGTAGACTAAATCACACCCTCAGCGTGGTTTGTTCCATAATATATCTTCAGATTCTAAGGGGGTAATTTTTGGCCACCCCCTCCCCTTGTCAGCAAAAATAAGCAATGTTCTTAACTCCCCGCCCCTATTATTACGTAAACATTTATATGAGTATATTCAAATCTGTTCTAATTCAGTAAATAAATATTGCTGACGTTATCACCATCCAGACCCCCCATCGCCTATGTCATAAAAATAAGCAAATCAAGGACCCTCCTCCCCCCATCAGTGCTTACGTAGTACTTAAATGACCCCTAATGTGAATAACTAATAATATCGATCGTCCATCCTTTGTAACTCAAAAAGTTAAAAACAGTCCTTGACCAGTCAGACACTTTACTTTCGAAGAGGAAATTCGGAGTATGTTCGATGACTGGAAAGAAACTCAAAATACTCTCTTAAATAAAGTCAGTTCTGAAGTGGCAGAAATAAAACATCAGAATATCCAAATAAAAAAATTAAAGGATGAAATTGGAACAGCAATCTACTTTATGAAAAATTATGAAACACACTTTAACATAAATAATTATAATCAAAAGAATGGAGTTGTAGCCAACATCAAGCAAGTTGTTGTTTTTTTCAATCCTCACCAAACGAAGACACAACAATTCATGATGTTACTTTTGGAAAATTAAAATAAAATTATATTCTAACGATTGACTCGTCGCTATATGTACATATCAAGGATATCGAAAATACGAAGAACCTATGGGAAAAATTAAAGCATTTAGTCGATGATTCAGGCTTTACTCAGGATCAGCTTGTTGAGAACTTTGATATCAAAACGTCTTGAAAATTGTACATCTATGACGTCCTACGTTACTCAGATCGTAGAAACGAGTCAAAAATTGAGTGGATCGGGCTTTCATATTAATGATGAGTGGGTAGGATCATTACTTTTAGCGGGATTATCTGAAAAATATTCGCCAATGATAATGGCGATTGAACATTCGGGTATTAGTATAACGATCCAAATCACCAGTGAATCGCCACTGAAAGTGCCCAACGGAGGGTTCACTGGCAGCAGTCAGTGGATGGGAGTGACGTCATGATCATGACGTAACGAAGACGCGACGCCGTCAACAGCCAAGTGGGCCAGCCAGCAGGGAGCGCAGGTCAACTACTTAAGAAAAAAGCGAACAGCAAGGTGTATTACGTGATACTAAGAGAAATGAAGTCGCTGGTACATTTTAACTTTTAATTAAAATCAAGCAAGTTTAGTCTTTATTTCATAGTAAATTATAACTTTGTGAATAAAAGTGCAAAAAATACTTAGTAAGACTTAGTATATTTTTAAATACTTGGAATAATTGAAGATAAAGCGTTGCTACGGGGAATCTATGCCCGATTTTTAAGTTTGAGTTCAAACACGAAAAATGACAGTAATTTAAGACTTCTACTGTTTTCAACATTTGTTAGTAGATAATTAATTTTAATTCAGATTCAGAAATATTATTAGTATTTAATTGTCTCCTGTTATAAATATTTGTTTAGTAAATATAAAAAATGGAATCGGTGCATAAAATTCAAGCAAAAGCAAGATATAATTTCGTAAAGAACAAGTTTCTGTTTCTAATATTAAAGTTATTTGAAATATTCAAATGATGGTTCATTAAAGTCGACAATAATTATTAAGAGTTACCTATATAGCTCATAACATAATTCCGCAATTGAAAGCAGTGAAATTTTAATTTCCCACCCAATACAACATCTACGCTATACGCCTTAAATCAAAGAATAACCAAATATTTTAATCCTCTTACAGAGAGAAAGTTGTTAGGAACCTGATGTGGAACAACAGTCTACTTCATCTGTTAATATATTGCATGCAATTAGGATGACAGACAAGGCTTGGAGAAGTGTATTTGTATCTACAATATCAAATTTGAAGCAATTTCCTTCCTTCCTGAAATTCCCAGATTCCATTGCGAAATCGCGGTTGGTCTAAGGGAATACCAACAAACAACATCTCGGTAGCCTCTGAGATGCGTTTCAAAGATCTCCAAGAAAGCGACGGCTCTAACCTAAACTGCAGTTCTTGGCCTATGATGGGGGAACAAGGACAAGACTTGGGTACCGCCGCATATCTCTAACACGAGAGATATGCAAATGTGTGACACATGTGTGCATGATGGAATATGAAAAGCTAATATCAGCTTCTCTGATTCACTGCAAGCTTATTCTTGAAAATATTTATTGGCGATTACCTCGCAAAAAAATACAAACTAAGCGATTTTGTACGAATTCCGTTTTATATTTTCTTGTTAAATAAGGGAAAATTTTAAAAGATTGGCAATTACCTCGCAAAAGAATACAAACTGAGTGATTTTGTACGAATTGCGTTTTATATTTTCTTGTTAAATAAGGGAAAATTTTAAAAGATTGGCAATTACCTCGCAAAAAAAATACAAATTAAGCGATTGTGTACAAATTGTGTTTTATATTTTCTTGTTAAATAAGGGAAAATTTTAAAAGATTGGCAACTAGCTCGCAAAAAAATATAAATTAAGCGATTTTGTATGAATTGTGTTTTATATTTTCTTGTTAAATAAGGGAAAATTTTAAAAGATTGGCAATTATCGCAAAAAAATACAAATTAAGCGATTTTGTACGAATTGCGTTTTATATTTTCTTGTTAAATAAGGGAAAATTTTAAAAGATCATGGGTCCAGTATGTCGGATGGTAAAGGAAATATAGGATAAGTAATTTTTTGTCTTAATGAAGCTTCACAAGAAACATGTTTCAAATGGCGGAAAATAAAAGCGTCACAGTTACGCCTCAACTCACTGGAGAAAATTTTAGAACGTGGCTAATCTGTTTAAGCTGTATTTTGAAAGAAAATGAACATTTAATGGTATTATTACATTACTTACTCTATAAAAAGCAACAAATATGAATGATACGTCTCTTAGGTTAGACTTACATTGTAAGAGTAAAATAAACAGAACCGTTTTCAATGCTTGGGAAGCAAAGTAAAACCATCAATATTTCGTGAATATTTCGTTCTAGATATAACATACTAACACACTGTTATTATAGCTATAAACTTCCCAGTGGCATATCATGCACCATTCACCTTACATACCTTCTGAGGTATGTTATTTATTTATTTACAATGCACTCATTACAGATAATAAGTAACTATGTTTACAATTACAATTTATGGTTTATTTTTTTGACAGCTATATTATCCAAAACTATATGCATGCACAACTTTTTTTTTTATCGTAGCACGGCAAAGTGACTTTACTGTGCCTGATGGTGAGCACAGTATAATCTAAAAACAATGGCGACCACCGAGAGACACACTATCACTCACCGGTCGCCGCTGTCATGCCGGCTTGCATAAATGTCTCTTCACGTTACGCTTGAAGGACCCCATATTATAGGAAGGAGGGAACACACTGGCCGGGAGATTGTTCCACAGCTTCACGGTACGGCAGAGATAAGAAGTTGCGAACTTTTTAGTTCGTGCCCAGATAGGATTTACCGTAAAACTATGGCTCCGGAGCCCAGCACGCGTGGTTCGGGTATGAAAAGGAGAGGAAGGTATTAAATTGAATAGCTCTTCAGAACACTCGCCATGATACAGACGGTAGAACACGCTCAGAGAGGCAATGTCTCTGCGCAACTGAAGCGGCTCTATAAATTGTGTAATGTCTGAATCATTAACAATGCGGACAGCCCGTCTCTGCAACCTGTCCAGGGTATCTAGTAGGTATTTGGCGGAACCGTCCCAGAGGTGCGAACAATACTCCACGCAAGGCCGAACTATGCTTAACAAATATAATCATACAGTCTTATAAAAGTATGCTAACTTAAAAAATATATGATATTAAGGAGAAAACCTGTGTTTATAGACTATGTGATGAAATTTACTCAGACTAAGATGAAATATTTCGATATCGGCACAGCAGCAGACGCAATTAGCTATAGTATTATATGAGCGACACATGTTAGCAATCGGATTATTAAAGGATACTTTGTTTATATAAAAAGGAATATGAAACAGTCTAGTACCACGACCGCGAAAGTTGGTGTTAAAATTAAGCAAGAATAGTAATTGTGGACAGTCTATAAGATAATTAACTATTTTATGTAGAAAAGTTAATTCACTTGCTAGCCTTCTGCTAGACAACGATGCGATTTTAAAATATTGAGCACGTTCAAGATGACTAGGGAGTTTTCTTAGCATCCCATGTCTAAGACATAGTGTCTTTAAACAGCGTGTCTGAATTCGTTCAATATTCTTTATATGAACTGAGTAATAGGGAGACCAACCTACGGAGGCATATTCGAGTATAGGCCTTACTAGAGTTTTATACAGATAAAACATAGACCTGAGCCTCATAAATATCTTAGTTATACGAAATAGAAAGCCTAGGATCTGATTACTTTTACTAATAATGTGATAGTTGTGTGGACGGAAAGATAATTTACTATCAAACATGACATCAAGATCTCTGGCGACTTCCTTACGTTCAATTGATTAGTGTAGCAGTACTTAACTACACGCAACGCCGTACCGCGCGCATATGTGTGCGCGCCACGTTTATTGTCTCCCGCACTCGCGCCGCCGCCGTCAATTTAGTATATAAGGGCCTGCACGGCGCACGCCAGTTATTCTACGTTCGGCTCGCACGGACACGCTTCCTACGGAACGGTTTCGGGCAGTTGAGCACTCTCCGGCTTGCACGGTCGGCATCGCTTGTGGAACCGATATCGGGCGGTCGTAATACTTGTAATAGTGATAATTATATTTTTTTTTACAATAAATCTCCTTTATGATCGATATTGGTTTGTGGGTGGTTTCATTGGAAGGACCCCTTATATTAGTTATTTATTTTATAATTATACTGAAACTTAGGGATTGTAGTTGCTAAAGATATTAAAAAGCACTTTTTAATAGTCAGATACATGAAGTTTAATCATAAAAGAAGATATTTGAATAATTAGATTTCTACTTTTGTTCTTGAAATTTGATCTTTGATACCGCTTTCTCAAAGAAATACTCGTATAAGACGGTATAGTTTAATTTGTGAGATATACATAAATAAATGATAAAATATAAAAATATGTATTTTCAGGTGAATGATCCCAGGAGTGTCAAACAAAGGCAAAAACAGACAAAAGATATGATATTATAATTTAATAACTTTACTCGATAAAACTAAAAAAACTTTTGTTTTTTTTTTTAATTTACAATAGGTTCGTTACTGAAGACACGTATCAATTACTGAAAAAAAGCCATCCAGGTCGTCTTTCTCAGTGAAACTGGATTATTACTTGGCGTTGTCAAATCCCAAATTCAAAGTGATTCTGTAGAATCACTGTAGCAGAAGCCAAGGACGAAGCAGTAGCCGTTTCCGTAGACTCTCCAATTCTCGTAGCTATAGTCAGCCGCACCGTTCCGCAAGCGGTCGTGACTGGTAATGCTTTTAGTACTTTCGATTTAAGGAACGTGTTAAGAAGTGCGTACAACCTGCCAACTGGGGTAAAGGAAACTAAAGATGTGCATACGTAGGGCCGATATCTGCATAATGTTGTCCACACACCGCCTACTTGTTATGGACTTTACGAGCGGTTGTAAATTCTATTGTAAATAGTAAAATTGTAGGTTTATTTTGTAAATATTATTGCAAATGTGTCTGTGATTCCGGTCACAATAAATGTTTTCGATTTCATTTTTTAATTTTAGGTGCTGGTTGGTTGATTTAAAAGCACGAGAATTGAGAGGTCAAGTAACATACTTGGACATGTCTGTATCTATGGTTACTTTTGAGGAATCAACCAGTTATACTATGGATAAAATAACCCCATACCGGGCATGTCCCCAGATATAATCATATATTCTAATTTGTAGGATAATTTTGTACAACGTACAGACAAAGGGATAGTGTACTGGTGGGCGCCGGAGATCTCAGATTGCGGGCGCAGCCACAGGAAGAGGCACAAGAACCCCGAAGAGGAGGCCAGGCTGTATGGCAACTACAAGGAGCGCAGGAAGATCCTGCAGGCTGCCATCAGCCGGGCGAAAGAGGTGGTATTGGAGGAATTGCTCCAGACGCTGGAGAGACGCCCGTACCGGTTGGTGCGGAAGAAGTTGGGGTCCTGGGCGCCACCGGCTACGGAAACTCTCCAGCCGGAGGTGGGGGCGAGGGTCGTTGGAGAATTGTTCCCCAACCCTCCGGAGAGGCCACCTCCTCCCATGCCTCCACCTTGGATGGTACTTGCGAAGGTACTTGACGACCCTCCCCTTATAACGGAGGAGGAGATGGGAGGGCTGTGAAGCGCCTCCGCAACCGACGGAGAGCGCCTGGTCCGGATGGGGTCCCTGAACCAGTTTGGGGTGTGGTTTTGACCATGCTCGGCAGCGAGTAGGCGTGGCGAGCGATGGCCTCCTACGAGGAGGTCATGTCGCAGGAGGCGTCGGAGAGGACCCGCGAGATAGACACTCTAAGCGGCCCTCTCCACCAACGGAAGACCGGCGGGAGGAGACGGCGATTTGCCCAACTCCTCCCGTCACCATAGCGGGACCTGAGGGCATGGGCCGGGGGCCCATCTTCTCATTGCACAGGTCTGATAGACGAGGGGAGGCATCTGGTGTGTACCCAGTCTGCCTCTCTATAAGTATGAACCCGGGGGTATTGTACGATCCCTTGCCGTTCCAACAATTACGGTTTGTCGGTATAACGTGGAGTTTTAGTCTGTACGAGTCGGACATAACCCAACCTCCACTCTGGGCGTATTCATATGGGATCCCCCCCGTTAATAAAAAAGCAGGTCCAAATTATAAGCCCTTGATAGCGTTTGATATATATATAATTGCATAGTCGTGTCAAACGGTTAATCGCTGGATATACTTGTACACAAACACCAAAAGATGACCTACTGCAAAAAACTCTGCCACTTATTGAGTTGTTGTCGTTCCATGGTAATATTCGCTCATGGCTGTAATTCTACGCTAGCTATAAATCCTCTATACATGATAATCCATCGCTCACAGACGCAGACAAGTTATTATTTATTGGGCAAGATATAATAAAGTTTTTTTTAAAGAAACAAAACGTAATTGACCTTTATTGTTTAAAAGCTGTCCGTGGCGTTAGTCCGGTGAAACTATTGAGACCTTGCTTGGTCAATAGCGTAGTCAGTCCGAAAAAAAAAACTGTCCGTGGTGTCGGTTGATTTCAACTGTAAGGCGAAACTCTGCTCCGATAAATAGTCACAGTGCTTACAGAGTGTTAATTGGTTTTCCTGACTTACCGACTATATGTTTCTTTATTACACTACTGTAGCGAGCGTATCACTAGTCTACTATCCTAAGAAATATGATAGTAGGCTAGTGCTCGCTCGCTCGCTCCACGTGCGATAACAAGTCATTACAGAACAATTGACTAAAAGATGCCTTTTTTAAATGGCCATACCATTGACCAACATAATTATTATCAATAATTATATTCTATATAAGATAATGCACGTGTACCGCATGCTCTCTTGTGAAATAAATCGTCGTACGCCAAAGTTGTATTTTTGCTTCCATACCCTCGAGTTGAAATCAAATTCATTTAAATAAAAATGAATGATTAGAGATTTGTACACCATCTCTAAAACCTCTAAATTACGAAGTATTTTATGTTATGAAGTAATTATATCAAAATTATTCTACCAAAAATGACTTCTGTAAAAACGTACCTCTAACTACAGAGGAGGTAAATTTATTAATTTCACTTGTGGAGCATAGTACTGTGAATAGTAGAAGCACAAATGCCACGAGCAACCATATGAAGGAAGAAGCGTGGAAAGTCATAACGGACTGAATCAACGCTACCATTGCAACTGGCCCCGGAAGCCAGAACAATTAAGTTTTTTTCTGCAATTATCTTCAAGTTACATAGTATATCATATCATCGTCTCCGCTTCACTCGCTCAAATCCGCAGAACCGCACATGTATTTGTAATGTAACCTTTTTTTCATATTTCAGACCGGTGGTGGCACACCCGAAAACATCTCACCCGATGACGCTCTTGATAAAGTAGCTTCGAGACTAGTAGCTACTTGTACAGGATACACTGTCTCGTTTGGAGGTATGGACATCAGAACACCAATAGAGATAGCAACAATGAAGTATATATAATTTCATAAACTGTTGAAAATTTGTATGTTGTGAGTGTTAACTCTATTACTATGTCAATTGAATCAGTGAGTGATCAAGTTTTAGAAAATGATTAGAAATCGCTATTTTACCTTGTAAATCATGTCCAAACATTTGTAACGAAACGAACTGGGCAAATTATGGTAAAAAAAAATTGATACAATTAACACCATCGATATCATGTAATGGAAATAATTAGGTACAAAAAAAAAACGAGGAAGAAAAATGTTGTTAAGTATTTTAAAATATTGAATCTATTAAATCTGAATAAATGCCAACATTCATCATAAATAAAATAATTTCAAATATTAATATTTAATTAAGTACTGAACCATAAGAAAAAAATGGAAGTGTTCTATTACCGACTAAGGAACCCTAACAAAAGGTGTGGCAGAGAATTTTAAAACTGTAGGATGCGTGCAGTGCAATCTAAAAGCTTATTATCAAGCTAACAAAATAAATGTTAACACCCAGAAGTGTCAAACAATAAGTTTCACTAGGAAAAAGTCCCCTATCAGTTACGACTACCACCTGTGCAATGAGACCATTCCCAGAACATCACAAGTAAGAGACTCAGGCGTCATTCTTGACAGCAAATTCACATTTAGTGGACATATAAACCATATTATTAGTAAAGCTTATAAATCCCTTGGATTTGTAATACGTAACAGTAAACCATTCAAGGATCCTCAATGTCTTAAGGTGCTTTATTTTAGCTATGTGAGAAGCGTATTAGAATTTGCTAATTTGATTTGGAGACCTTTTTTTAAAAGTTATATTGATAATATGGAAGTAATTAAACGCAAATTTATTAAACACCTCAATTATAAAGCTAAACCATTTAACCTATCATATGAAGAATCATGTGAACACCATAAAATAAATTCTTTGGAAGATAGACGCCAACTAACGGATATGTTATTCCTGTTCGATGTAGTTAATAACAAATTTGATTGCCCAGAGCTATTAGAAAAGATAAACTTTAATGTACCTCCCAGACGCACTAGGCATACTCCATTATTTTCAGTTTCCTCATCCAAAACTAGATACTCGCAAATGTCGCCATTTATTCGCATTCCAGACATATATAACAGCAAATTCTCTGAACTAGATCCATTTAGCACTTCTCGCTATTCTTACAGAAATGAAATACTACAATCTCTGTCCCGGAAAAAATGTGACATAATTGTAATTTCATCATCAATGTATACCTAACATTAATACGCTCACCTTTCACAAACATACCTACCCATACTATACAGTCTCACTTATGAAACAAAACTCTATACACACACCTCCACACACTCACACACTCACACCCCACACACCTAAAGAAAGGGAGATAAAACCCAAAGAATTCGAAAAGGACAGATATAGAAAAAAATACTTACGACTACCATGTCTCTAGTATGGAAATTCGTCTGAAAAAAAAGCATTAGAGTGAGAAGGGAATATAATATACTAAGGTAACAAAGGAAGAGAGTGAGACAACCTGATTTTTTCTGACGTACATAGGGGACGTAATCTCTGTAAGAGGGGTTGGGAGGAAAAGAAGGAGGTATATAAGGATTTTACCAGTCGAGTCGGGATGGTCTGAATAGCTTCCTTTGACGTATAAGACGTGCGCAAGAGTCTGGTAAAATATTAATAATTTAGCGGTCGTAATGCTAGTGTGCTTTTAGAACAAAGGAATACGGAAACAAAGAAATACAAAGTTTTTGAATTAATAGTTTATTTCGAATACTTAGATCGTTCTAACCTCAAAAGTGAAATTATACATCGTACAGTACCGGAAAAGTGTCTCGTATTATGCAATATTAGTGAGGAAGCTCCTGGGTTTATCCAGTGCATGAGAATCTGGTAATCAGGGTGATTTAGTGGTCAAGATATTCTTCAATAGTGCGCGTGAGTTTCGTTGTGTGTCAGGGAGATCCCACAGTGGAAAGTATAGTGTTATGTGTGTAAAAAAATCAAAAATTGCGGCCAGTTTAATTGTGACGTCCGAGATAGGGTTCTTCTTGAGATATTTCCGCGAATTAGTGTTCAACTTAGCGTCATTATAGTGATTATGTTGCGAATTGTATTTAGACATTTAGGTTAGGTTACGTGGAGGAGAAGTAGGTATTGTTGTGTTAAGTATCATAGTCAGTAATTTGTCAGTGCATTGTGTTTGTGAAAACTACGAGACTGTAAGTAATTTATAATATACTAGGTTATAATCGTGCACTTTAAATTCTATTTATAGAATTCAAACAACAACCTGTTATGCAAATAAACACAAATACATACACATTAAATAAGGGTCTGTAGTTCTGATTTTATCAGGATGAAAGATTATTTAACTTTGGTAAATCTGTAACTGAAACTAGATGTGAATCCAGTTCACAAGCTTTTACGCATTAGAGTTTTAGTATATTGCATCCCAGTAGTTGTTGGTTTGAATGGTGTTATATATAGAATTCAAAAGAATGTGAACCAGATTCCACTAAAAATATTCAAAATCATACACTGCACTAATTCACAGACATTTTAATTAATATCAATAACCGCTACATCAAATAGTAAATTATCCAATATTTATTAAGGAAGTTTGAATTCTATAGAAGTCTATGTAAAGATTTTTAATACCTCAATCAGGTACTGAACAGTAATTGTATTTCACTAAATTGGCTGTATATCATTATATAGAGTTAGTTAAATATATTACAAACATAACTATAAACTTTAAAGTTAGATAAATATAGTCTTGATGAAGAATATAAACTGTTAAATAGGTCAGGTTCTCTACAAGTAATCCTAATTAATTCTTATATGTGTTACTCATTAATTTTATTTATAAAACTCAAACAATAGTCTCTATCAATAGAACTCAACCAAAGAGGTACATACATGAACAAAGATATTGTAGTTCTAGATTGGCAATGGTAAATCTGCGACATTATAATTTATTTAATAAATAATTCATTAAACTGATGCGATTCGAGTTCATAAGCTTTTAAACAGTAGTGTTTTATTAAAGCATATACGTTTCGGCGGTCTTTAACTCTCTTTCTCTATCAAGTAAACTTTTGCTGGATAGCGAGGAGGTTACTGTATGCCTGAGGTGTAATAGGGCCGTTGTCAGCGATACTTTAGCAGTGACCCGGGGAATGGTTTGGGTTTAGAAGCATAGCGCATCTTTACCCAAGTACGAACCGGTAGCCGTCTTTCGTTTGACATGATCGGCCCTCACGGAACCTCTGCCTGGTGTAGTCGGGTACAAAACCTTGACGTAACTTAACTCAGCATCCTCTTGTGTATATAATTCAAAAGAATATGAACTGGATTCTGCTGAGAGTTATGGGGGACTTCTTTAAGATTGTCACAACCTCACACTATACTCTTTTACAGACAATTCAACTAACATCAATATCTGTTACATAAAACAATTATATTATTGAATATTCATTATAAAATTTGAGTTCTGTAAACTTCAGTTAAGTACATATATATTTATACAATGCCATAAGTATGGCATAGGAATATAATGGAAAATATAAATAAGCTAAATATATTTCAATAAAATGTAAGGGTTAACCTATGATGCAAAGAAATATATAATTAAGTTGAGATCTCAATAAGCTAATATAATTCTAATATTGTAGGATTATAAAAAAATACATAGATTAATATGTATATATTACTTATTTGTTTTGCTAAAAGATAAATCAGATCGAGTTTCTTGCCGGTTCTTCTCGATGACTGGATAATTTTTCGAACCGGTGGTAGAGTTTGAGTTTGCAAAGAGACTAACATGGCCCTAATTCCTATACAATCAACTGCTATCCATCTATCGCTTGAATGTGTACTCAGCAGAGTCAGCACAGCATTATTTAATTTATTGTTTGTTATATACTAACAACATTGGTAAAAGAATTATCTGTGTGGGATTCTGTTAGCACATTATAAAGTAATGGTGACTGGAACCAATCAGAAGTTCGACTACCAATCTAAATTAATCACTACAATATTATTTTGTAGTATAAATGCTAGTGCCGACTTAGTTCTGCACGTCTTGCAACCAAAACCTTATCCACTATTCTTCTGGAACTAGTGTGATTATATAATTCAATTACTGGTTATGTCTACCATTTAAAAGGCATTAATATTTGCAATCTGGTGGGTGTGTTAGCAATTTGACTATACAAGCTGCTATGATTCCTTCACACCATACTATTTGTTAGGGCGTAGCTAGTCTTCTCTATATCCATTTCTGTTGATCCACACTGTGTTAGTGACCTGACGAGTGGATTGGAGTGACCTTTATCTCACTCCTCGTATCCCAGTGTCAACCGTGTCGCTATACCTTTGTTGGGGAGGTTTGGATTGAAGCAAGTTACATATTTTCTCCATGGTTGACTTTGTCACCCTGGAGCTCTCGCTTTCTTGTGAGGATCAAAGCAGGCTGTTTTTCAGCTATAATAATCTATAATCACCCATAAGATTGCGTTTTTACATTTCATTATTTTATTTGGAGACAGGTTTCCAGATTCCTTATATTCCTACCTCTCACCCTTAACTCCCAGCGATGCTGGTAGTAGTTGATTGTTGGATTTAACTGTAAATTCGTTGTAAATTACAGAGCTTCTAAGAGGTAGGGCCTCTTCCCCTTCAGGGAAAAAAGCCATTTAA
Organism: Antheraea pernyi; assembly: GCA_015888305.1. NCBI lineage: Eukaryota > Metazoa > Arthropoda > Insecta > Lepidoptera > Saturniidae > Antheraea > Antheraea pernyi. The sequence goes on along the minus strand of MU159612.1, from coordinate 42,939 downwards.
ACACTACATACATATACCATCATATATTTAATACAAATAACTATATACTTTAATGAATATTATTAGGAAGTATTGTGAAATTAGTTTAATATATTATTATGTCTGCAGTATTACATATAGAGATTGACTTTGATTATGTTTAGTTGATTTTGATTGATTGCATTTTTAATATTTGTTGTTACGTGTTTCCTAAAGTTCTAATTATACTGATCTGATCTATGTAATGTTTTCTGAGTACCAGATTAAAACAACTTGTTACTACAACTTTGTTTCAATACACAACGTAAAAGGGTCCTAGCTTCTAAATGGTCATTGTAATAATTATAATAAAAGGGGTTAATACATTGCTTTTAACCAGGGATGTATAAATGGTATGATAAAGGTATTCAAGGTAAAGGAGAGTGGTTTGGTAACGCTTGAAGACCCTATATAGTATATATAGAGATAGTGGATGAGATATATGGAGATCGATGAGATGAGAAGAGATAGGAGATATGCGAGGTGGGGGCGTTACACATTAATATGTGTGAAAATTATCAAAACGATATAATAAATCTAAGTTTATAAAATGGTTAAACGACTGACACCAGTAAGTTTCCAGCAAGGAAAGCAAGCAAGCAAGGGATCATAGAATTATTGCTTGACAGTGTCCAAAAAATATTATCTGAGAAAAATTTAGATTCCTGTCCGTTCACAAACAATCGGGCAGGAAAGGGTAGGTACTCTTCGTTTTTAAAAAGACATCCTGATTTCTCTGAACACACAGCGCAAAATTTAAGTAAAGCGAGAGATGCAATCACAGAGGATAACATACTTCGTTGATTTGAAGTAATTAAAGGTTGCCTTGAAAATAAATACTTGCTTGAACTAAAAAATGACCCTGAAAGAATGTTTAATACTTGTCAAAGCGCATTCTACTTACAACCGTAAGCTGGACGAGTCACAGTGCGCAAAGTTGAAAAAAATGTCTATACAGGATCAGGGGTTAAGGATTTAACTGTGTTGGTTACTGGAAATGCTGCTGGAGTTTTAGCTCCACCAATGATAGTATACTTTTATGAACGTTTACATGTGCGTCCAGCGTGAACATGTAACAGAATCCGAATGATTCCACCACGAACACCTGAGGCATCCGTCGCTGACAATTCAATTTCTAGTTTACCTGAACACTTAATACCCTCAGTGCCAGACCCTAAGTATTCGGATGTGTTTAAAACTACATAATAATCGTATATTGTTTTTCACCCCCCTTTTATACTCTTTTTTCGTGGATTTTTATCTATGTGACATTTAGATGTATCTGTACGTGGCCTGGGACATAGTTCATTTGAAATTTATACTTCCCAGGCCATGTGTATCCGAAAAGATACCCAGATAATTTTTTTTGTTTCAAGACTCAATAACGCATTTTGGAAGAAAATATAAGAAAAGACATGAATTCTAATTCGCGTTTTTTCTTATATTTTTATCTATTGTTACAGTATCAGTGTTGAAACGTTGAAATAAGTGATTTGCTATGGAGTATTCAAGTGATGATTCCGTTCAGGACCCTTTATGTCCGATGAAGGTTTTAGTGACACAAGTACAAGTGACGACAATGACAGTCAGATTTGGAACCCTCCTAGGTCTTCAAGGTGTTTGTCAACATTTACAGATAGTGGTATAATTCCATTGCCTGAAATAGAACGGCATAGGTAATCAAGGACAGCTCCTGTCAATTTAGAACTCCAGCCACCAAACGTGCCAAGTACTTATGGTACTACTAATGCTCAAATTTCTGAACAAGAGTGGATGGAAGAAAAACTGTCCAATATACAATGGGAAATGCCAAGTCACGATGGTCCTCCTGCCATAGATTATACTGTACCAAGTTCTGGTATGAAGGATATTTATGTCGAATTATTAACTAATACGAATCCAATAGACTACTATGACTTGTGTCTAACCTCTAAGATTCTAGAATATATCACAGAACAAACCAACTTATACGCAACACAGTGTCTCTTATCTTCAAATTCTTCTGCTGGATTAGAAAACGACCTATGGACTCCAGTAACCAGAGACGATATGTTGAAATTTTTGGCTATAGTTGGATGGATGGGTTTGGTGAAATTACCAAGTATCAAAGATTACTGGAGAAACCACAAACTCTATTGTATACTCCTAGCTCGTACTGTTATGCCTCGGAATAGATTCGAGCTGATTCTGAAATTAGTTCATTTCACCAACAACCAAACTGCTGATACTGATGACAGACTATAAAACAAAAGACATACTCAATATGTTAATAAAAAACTATCAAAATATCTACACACCAGGAGAAAAAGTTTGTGTCGATGAGTCATTGGTCGCTTGGCGCGGCAGACCTATTTTCCGCCAATATATTCCAAACAAAAGAGCCGAATATGGAATAAAAGTGTTCAAACTGTATACTGAGAAGGGATATACATGAAACCTGATTGTATATTGTGGTAAATCGAAGGAACCTAACACAGAAGTCTCAGAAAAGATAGAGTAAGGTAGAGATTAAAAATCAAAATTTATCAAATCCAACCACATCAGTCCCGAACCAAGTTAAATTCACTGTTTGGTATAATTTTGTACTAATGTGTACTAATTTTGTACTGGCCAGCGCGGGTTTGTCTAGTAAATGTATAGTGGCTCCACTTTTTGATGTAAATTAATTGTCTGTGTATACTGTCAGATGAAAATAAATATGATTAATTAATTCAGGTGTTCCAATGAATTGCATTCCTAGACACAACATTGGCGATAAAACTGACACGGACCAAAATAAAAAGTGAGTAATCATGAACACGACAATAGCATTTAACCACTTGTACTACTTGTTGTAAAACTTCTTTTTCTATGTTCCATATTTTTAACATAGATTAGAGAAAGAAGGCATGGATACAAGATAAAACGAAAAAAGAAAACAAATATATAATGGAAATCACAAATAAATTAGATAAAAAACATTTTAGTAAGTGATAAAATTGGTAATGACCAAATAAAATTAACAAACAATAGTAAAGATATATATAAAACATTTGTTATTGGGGAAAAAGTAATGTTTAAGGACTTAAGGAGAAATAAAAAGAAATGGTTTTGTTGGTAGTGTTATTGAAGGCCTAATATAGGCGTGACGAAAGTGGTAAAAGTAGATGGACTACAGTGGAAACGACATATCAATCAACTAGTCGAATGTGGGCAGAATTTAGAATACTAAAAAATATATATTGTTGGAAATAAATGAAATGTCGGGTAGTTGTACGGCGACTGTGTTTATCCGAACAAAAACAGTTCCACTGTAAAAAATTGCGCCAAGTACACGTTCACAACTCTTCATTTAGAAAAATACTAAGGAGAAATTATCATCTTATAAAAAGATGTAAAAAAAAAAAAAACAGACCAAGTAGCCGTTAAGATTTTTAATAATTGAAAAACGTAGGGTAACGTAACGTAGGGTATGCTGCAAGGCGACTATACCTCTATGTTATTGGGCATGTTTGTTTCTATCAGTGTCACTTATTTTATTTATATCTATCGATATTGGTTTGCGATTTGAAAATATTAACAAGTTATTAAAGTTAGCTATTTTGAAAACTGAAAATTTTTAATAATAACTTTAAGTCTCGCATGGTTTTTTAAAGATATAAAATAATAATTACTATTTTTATTTTTGTTATGATAATAATACAATTTTAATTGAATTTCTAAATTTGAACGCGTTTTTTTTAAATTCATCGTAATAATAATTCATATTAGTAATCGCGCTGTATTGATTCAATATTACTCCAACTGAGGGCAAGTTCTTTAATTAATTAAAAAAATAATAGTAATAGTGATGGAAAGCATAATTGAATTTAATTATTTTACAAATACCCGAAATTAAATAATAAATTAATTTTAAATCTGAATTAACCGCCTAATTTGTCAAACCGGCTGGGTGTATCGAAAGGCAATATAGTTTACAGCCGGACATGTAATAGAAATTATAAGGTACAATAAATTTGAATTAGAAATTAATAAAATATTTTAAATAATTTAAATTCGCACCTTTTCGATAAGTGGTGTCACCTGCTGGATGCATCTAGGGACATCACAGTTCATAGCCGGAAAAGTAACGACAACAACTCATGCTATACATATTTACATCAAATATCTACAACAAATATTCATACATTAATACAGTGAAAGCTGTTAAAAGTTAACGTAGTTCTGTCTCAATTTCTCATAAAACGCTAACAAAAGCGAGAAAGACGAACTAGGTTTGAGAGTTCCGATCGGACCGTTGACGTGAGCGGTCGTCCCTTCTGCTGCACGCTCTACGCTCGATCTCAATACTCGCGAGTTAGTGACGTTCGTTATTACTTCGTGAGTGTTCGGTTTTCGTCATTTGCACACCTGCGTTCTTTTTCCTGAAATTTAGTGACACCTTTCCTTTGTATTTATTTATTGCTCTATTTATTTCTTGGTACATTTATTTGTTTACTCACTTACTCATTCATTTATCTATTTATTTACATATCTCTCATTTCGGTTCTTTTTATATTTATTTACTTTTTTGTTTATTTATGTAGTCTTATATTATTTTTCCCCTGTCTCGCTCACGTATTTATTTACTTTTTTTTTCCTAATTTGTTTCGTTTTAAACAGCTCTTTTGATCCGGACTCGGGATAGTCCCGAAGTTTTTCGTTTGGCGTGCCCCCCTGCCTTTAAGGCAGGGAGGTTAGTTCGCATCCCCCTTAGGCTACGGAATGGCCCGCAATAATAGTTTTACGGGACTCCGTGACGATTTGTTGGCTCTTGGCGTCGACGAATACGTCGTCGACGCCATTCTTGCGCGACATTGTTTCCCGTCCACGAAGGACGTTCAATATGTGCCCCGCGTGGCCAAGTCGAATGCGTTTGCGGCTCTCGAGTCCGACTCGGAGTCGTCATTGGATTCAGCGGATTTGCCGCGTAATCCGGCGGATGGAGCGCCTGCTCCCGCGTCAGGCCCCAGCTCGGAGGCCGGCTCCGAGATGGAGCTAGATGAGGCGGCGCGCGCCGTGCCGACCGTGATCCCCGCGTCGATCGCGATCCCCGCGTCACCCGCGACCTCTGTAACGGACAGTAACGGCTACAAGACCGTCGCTCACTCGAAACATGTATTATTGTCCAAAAGTATATGACGTGAGTCAATGTATGTTGACGAAAAAGGCTCAAATTACATGGTTAAATGAAGAAACCCGGAAATGGTTTACAGTAAGAGACAACTTATTGTCCAAAAGTATATGACGTGAGTCAATGTATGTTGACGAAAAAGGCTCAAATTACATGGTTAAATGAAGAAACCCGGAAATGGTTTACAGTAAGAGACAACTTAAAATTACACCTGAAGATTCTCCATACTGAGTTAATTTATCATCTACATCAAGTCGAATTCGATTTACTCGATAATAAAGCAAGAGAATTGGCCTCCATAGAGTGTCATCTGAAATATACCACACAATTAAAGAAAATAAATGATTTACGTCACAAATCAAATAAATCAGAAGAAGTTGAAGAGAAAACATTATACAGTACACATCAATTTTACCCTAGCGTTATAAATCTCACCGATGTACAGTTTTCAAATAGTGATTTGTCCCTATTAGAAAAAGGGCTTAAATACAATGTAACTCCTAAAATACACCAAAAACTGATTGAAGACCTAGCAGTAGATCGCGAAATATCTATTATCATGAGCAAAAAAGATAACATCATAGAACATCAAGTTGCTCAGCAACTCTCACAAATTCCCAAGTCGGTAACCAATAAATACAATATGGAAGATAAATACGTCCGATCTATACAACAAAAAGTCCACCAAGAAGACATAGTAATATCGAAAGCTGATAAAGGAAATACTACAGTTTTGATTACACGAGAAGAATACACCCAAAAAGTTTATGAAGTCATAGAAGCAGATGAATTTATACAATTGCCGTCTGATCCCACAAAGTCCTATACATGTGAATTAAAGAGAACTATTAAGGAATCATCTTTTAATATATATCAATTAACAATATACATCAATTAACAATATATATCAATTAACAATATACATCAATTAACAATATATATCAATTAACAATATACATCAATTAACAATATATATCAATTAACAATATACATCAATTAACAATATATATCAATTAACAATATACATCAATTAACAATATATATCAATTAACAATATACATCAATTAACAATATATATCAATTAACAATATACATCAATTAACAATATATATCAATTAACAATATACATCAATTAACAATATATATCAATTAACAATATACATCAATTAACAATATATATCAATTAACAATATACATCAATTAACAATATATATCAATTAACAATATACATCAATTAACAATATATATCAATTAACAATATACATCAATTAACAATATATATCAATTAACAATATACATCAATTAACAATATATATCAATTAACAATATACATCAATTAACGCCTTCTTCAATCAAATATCTCAGAACGGCAAGCATAGCCGGACAGGCTCGACTTTACATTAAGTTGATGAAACTTCATCGAGTCGCGGGCCAAAACATATGGTTCAATCAGCAGTGTAAAAAATACAAAATTATACCAAGATATATCAATATTCGATGTAATAACCGAAGTCAGGCTGCTAATATAGCCTTGAAAAAGGCTCAAATTACATGGTTAAATGAAGAAACCCGGAAATGGTTTACAGTAAGAGACAACTTAAAATTACACCTGAAGATTCTCCATACGGAGTTAATTTATCATCTACATCAAGTCGAATTCGATTTACTCGATAATAAAGCAAGAGAATTAGCCTCGATAGAGTGTCATCTGAAATATACCACACAATTAAAGAAAATAAATGATTTACGGCACAAATCAAATAAATCAGAAGAATTTGAAGAGAAAACATTATACAGTACACATCAATTTTACCCTCGCGTTATAAATCTCACCGATGTACAGTTTTCAAATAGTGAAATGTCCCTATTAGAAAAAGGGCTTAAATACAATGTAACTCCTAAAATACATCAAAAAGTGATTGAAGACCTAGCAGTAGATCTCGAAATATCTATTATCATGAGCAAAAAAGATAATATCATAAAACATCAAGTTGCTCAGCAACTCTCACAAATTCCCAAGTCGGTAACGAATAAATACAATATGGAAGATAAATACGTCCGATCTATACAACAAAAAATCCACCAAGAAGACATAGTAATATCGAAAGCTGATAAAGGAAATACTACAGTTTTGATTACACGGGAAGAATACACCCAAAAAGTTTATGAAGTCATAAAAGCAGATGAATTTATACAATTGCCGCTAAAATCAAATATAAATTAATACCAATGAATCCACAAGCTCCACGTTTATACGGCTTACTAAAAATTCACAAAGAAGGAATACCGGTGGTATATCGTACATCAATGCGCCAACCTATGAACTGGCTAAAAAACTGAACCATATGTTAATTGAAAAACTACAATTTACTCCGAAATACAGTCTGAAGAATAGTCTAGACTTAATTAACAAAATCAAAAATGTACACCTACCGCCAAATGTGAAGTTATTATCATTAGACGTGAAGAGTCTCTTTACTAATGTTCCATATTTACAAACGATAAACATTATTAAAAATACATTGGAACAACGTCGTACACATCCGGGAGAAGTACAAGATCTCATAGCCCTTATACAATTATGTATGGAACAAAATTACTTCAAATTCAATGAGAAATTTTACCGACAAAAGGAAGGTTTAGCGATGGGTTCACCACTGAGTCCCTTGATGGCGGATATTTTTATGGACAACTTTGAGAATAAATATATAATTCAAGAAGAACAAATTCTATATTACTATAGATATGTTGACGATATAATAATTTGCTGGAAAGGAACATCTAGACAAATACAATCATTCGTTAAGAAACTTAACAATATAAATCCAAAAATACAGTTTCAAGAAGAACTAGAAAATAATGAGTCACTTAACTACTTAGACCTGACTATTAAGAAAGTGGCAGGAAAACATGAATTTCAAATATATCGTAAACAAACTTATACAGACACAACAATACCGGCGACCTCATGTCATCCTTGGACACATAAACTAGCCGCTTTCCGCAGCTATGTACATAGATTAATGACAGTTCCACTCGATGAGGCTAATTACAAAAAAGAATTACATATAATATATCAAATGGCTATCGCTAATGGATACAATATAAAGATTATCGACAATATAATAAAGAAAAAGGATGTAAAGATCTGTCAAAATCTTCTATATGCCGGCCCCAGTGAACTTATAAAGAAATATTCCGGAAGTATAAATTACGTGGGATTCATATCTGATCGTATAGCCAAGACATTGAGAAAGAACAAAATCAATGTGGCATTTAAAACCAAGAACAGTCTACAGAGACTATGTAATCAGAAAGATAAAATCAATCAGTCACAAAAATCGGGTGTATATAAACTTAAATGTGATGAGTGTAACGCTGTGTATATCGGCCAAACGGGACATAATTTCAATATTCGTTATAAAGAACATACATCGGCGTTTCGACATGAATACCCAGAGAGGTCACATTTTGCAAAACACCTTATTGACTCGCGTCTGCGGCTAAGCAGCCGCGGCGCAAGAAGACTCCGCAGCAGCAACAAGAACACCCAGAGGTCACTCAGAAGAGAAATCTGCTGATCTCTATGATCAAAGACGCCGCCATACGAAAAGGGGAACAGCCTGAATCAAACGCCGAGAAGGCGTGTGTGGCGTTCCTAGAGAAAATCTTCTGCTAGGAACGCTGCTCAGCATCCCGGTCACCCAGGTGGCCCGCCGAAGTCACCGAAAGCACAGGCGCGACTCTCCGCCGCTCCTCAATAGGAGCGGGACGCGAGAGTCGCGACGACGACTGCCTGTAAGGCGGCGCAGATCTTGCGCCGACCAGCCGCGCCCTTTGTTAAGGGCGGCGATAGCAGCCACCTAAAGAGGTCTTGGACCTGATATGGTTTCCCCGCACGCTGCTTCGCAGCGTGCGAGAAGAAATTATCCGAATTGCGCTGCTCTCAGACTGTCGAGGAAAGCGCGCGCGCGTGCACCGTATCTCTGTGTAACTAGAGAGTATCGTTACGTTGTTTAATCATCATGACCGGTCGCGGTAAAGGAGGCAAGGGGTTGGGTAAAGGTGGTGCGAAGCGTCACAGGAAGGTTCTTCGAGATAACATCCAGGGTATCACGAAACCGGCCATCCGTCGTTTGGCTCGCAGAGGAGGCGTGAAACGTATCTCCGGTTTGATATACGAAGAGACACGCGGCGTCCTGAAAGTGTTCCTCGAGAATGTGATCCGTGACGCGGTCACTTACACGGAACACGCCAAGAGGAAGACCGTCACCGCTATGGACGTCGTGTACGCGCTGAAACGACAGGGACGCACGCTCTACGGTTTCGGCGGTTAATAATATAATATATAAACGGATATATATTATACGACGACGACGACGACCACCGGACAGACGCATACGCAGCAACATCTTTCGTCGCGTTAAAATCGGAACAAAAAGGCCCTTTTCAGGGCCGCAAATGAATCTCGTCCGTTTCAATACGAACACTACACTACATACGTCACTCGTTAATGTCTCTCTCTCTCCTTTCATTTAATATGTGTAACATAGATACGAAAGAATCCCCAGCGTCTTTTGCGTATACACATAATATATATATTCATTATTATATACTTGTCAACCTAGACGACATGTTATTATTATTACCATTTTATATCTCCCTTAACAGCGTAATCGTAACTACAAGTCACTCTCGATCGCTGTAACGAAGCAAAAATCTAAGAACTATTAACGTATCGCACACGAGACGAGACAGAAGCATGGCGGGGGAAGCGCCGGCCGGCGCAATGCCACCGGTGCCAACAGTTCCGGCATACGTCCCAGAACTGTCACCGCCCGACTGCCTGTGTACGATGCGGGGGGCCCCACCCCGCACATCTATGTGAACGCCCGAGGAGCGAGCCTGCCACCTGCGCAAACTGCGGGGGCGCTCACCCCGCGAACAGTCTGACAGCCTGCCCCGTGTTTAAGCGGGAGATCAGAAACCGCCGAGCAGGGACCGTCGCCAGGTCAGGTGACGCCAGGCGCACGGCGGACCCGAACGCGGCCCCACAGATGGTCGAGGAGACGGCCGCGGGTAGCCTCATGGCTCCCGCGAACGACCCTCCCCCAAGAGGCGCTGCGGCTAAGCAGCCGCGGCGCAAGAAGACTCCGCAACAGCAACAAGAACACCCAGAGGTCACTCAGAAGAGAAATCTGTTGATCTCTATGATCAAAGACGCCGCCATAAAAAAAGGGGAACAGCCTGAATCAAACGCCGAGAAGGCGTGTGTGGCGTTCCTAGAGAAAATCTTCTGCTAGGAACGCTGCTCAGCATCCCGGTCACCCAGGTGGCCCGCCGAAGTCACCGAAGCACAGGCGCGACTCTCCGCCGCTCCTCAATAGGAGCGGGACGCGAGAGTCGCGACGACGACTGCCTGTAAGGCGGCGCAGATCTTGCGCCGACCAGCCGCGCCCTTTGTTAAGGGCGGCGATAGCAGCCACCTAAAGAGGTCTTGGACCTAATAAGGTTTCCCCGCACGCTGCTTCGCAGCGTGCGAGAAGAAATTATCCGAAATTGCCGCGTTCACTCGCCCGCTCGCACCGGAAGAGTCAACATCGGTCTGAAGATGCTCCGTGAAGGAGCGAAACACGTGTTATCGATTGTCGTGAGTGCACGTTAATCTGCAACATATTTAATTTATTTATTATAATATTTATATTGGTTAATTATATATTGTTAATTGATGTATATTGTTAATTGAAATACATTGTTAATTAATATTTATGTGTATAAGTGATATATTGATTTGAAAGATCGAGGTTACAGGCAAATGATCGTTCGAGTAGGGAATTATTATGTGCTCTAAGATATTTTTGTATTGCCGTTGATCCATTGTGTTACGAACTTAAACCTTTTTATACATTTTATAAATAGAATAAGAAACATTTGTATATATATTGTTTTACGTCATAATATAATGATGGATTTCCGCAAAGTAACTAACGCCTTCTTCAATCAAAAATTATATATATGTTTCATACGTTGACAATTTTTATAGTTCTTTGCCATTGGTTCGTTCTTTATCAAAGAATGATATTCACTCTATAGGTACAGTACAAGAAAATCGGATCCCAAAGTCTAAATTGCCAGAAAAAAGGAATTTATTAAAAAGGCAGTAGCAAGAGGAAGCCAAGAAGAAAGAGTTTCTTCATACAATCGATATGGCTTGGGTGGCCTGGAAGGACCACAAAGTGGTTACACTTTTATCTACATTTTTTTTTTATGTCAAAAGGCGGCAAACGAACAAGTGGGTCATCTGATGTTAAGTGATCACCACCGTCCATAGACACTAGGAACACCAGAGGAGTCGCAAGTGCGTTGCCAGCCTATGTATGGGGAGGGGTAGAGAAAGGACAAAGGGAAGGGAAAGGGGGTAAGGAGGTGGAGGGAAAGGAGAAAGGGGAAGGGAAAGGAGGTGGGCCTCCGGCGCTCTCACTGACCGAACGAAACGCAACAATGCAAGCATAGTTACTTCACGTCGGTGTTCTGCGAGAGGGTGGTACTACCCCGGGCGAGTCGACCCGTTCATGCGGAAACTAGTAATAGCTACAGCGTGGCTCTACCAGCTTCAGGAACCAACATATGTTGGATTATTACCAGAATCTATCGTTACAAGATAAATAAAAACAAAAAAGAGAAAGCAATGTCACGTTTTTAAATATAAAATATACAGTTCCTTTTCTTACGTACCTTAAATTTTAGTGGATTGAAACCAGTGAGCTACATAATTTGGTTCTTTGTGCTTCACACACAAAGTGATTCACATAATTCACAGCATCTTTCCATCTTGTAGTTGGAAGCGAGAAGAAAGTATCGGAATCTGTCCAGTGTGAGCGAGAAAACAATAGTGCGCAGGAGACATCCGGTAGGAATCTCGTCGAGCATCAGCCCATTGCAAGCGTCCTGTGTCCATCTAGGAGCCATCGTTGTGTTGTCTTAGTGAAATATTACGTGTTCATTTACGAGCAATAAATAAGAAACGAACACAAACATGTCCGAAGTTGAAAGCGGCTCGTGGCCAGTGTAAAGGTAGCATAACCAGACTATTCAAGTTTACACAGGAAGCTAATATCATGAAAGCATCATTAATAAAAGTGAAGTTAAAGTTAAAACGGAAAGACTATTGTGCGCCTTTAAAGAATATTCATCATTACATATTGAATATTGATATAACCGTTGTAGATCCAGAGAGTGCCGATGACTTCATGGAAATCGAAGACAAATATTTAGAATGTTTAGCGCTGCTCGAAGGGTATGAATCCTGGATCCTAGCCTGGAGTAGCTCAGGTAAAACGACACTCTTCGACATAGCAACAATCATGGCAGAAATGGGCAAAATTAACCTGAGATTAGAAAACATGGAGAGAGGTAGAGATAGAGAATCCTCCAAAGAATCCATGTATGGGATCAATCACCAATAATTCAATGCACTCGCTGCCTAGGCTACGAGCATGGCCGCAAGTCATGCAAGGCAGAAGCGGATACATGCGGCCATTGCCATAAAACATAACATAACAACATAAAACACAGTGTGAATCATGGAAGAACCAAGAAACACCCATGTGCATAAACTGTGACCGAGCGAAGATGTACCACACAAACCATAACGCTTTTGAAAACGAATGCCCCATAAAGCAGAAATGGGATCAGATAGCGAGGTCCAGAGTAGCATATACATGCTAAAATTGTCACGGAGAACATACTCGAAAATAACACAGGTACAAACACCATGAACCTCAAATTTTATCAAGCAAACCTGCAGAGAAGCCAGTTAGCAACAAATGAAGTAATAACAGAAGCCAGGAAAAAACAAATCGATATCATCATAACTCAGGAACCATATACAGGAGCAATAGGGACAGTCAAACAGGAACGAGATTTCAGTCTAATTCAAGGCACCGGAACAAAGACATCACCAATAAAAGCCGCCATCCTTATCTTCAATAATCAACTAAAAATAGCAATAGATCCTACAATCCAGTCACAAAATTTTGCAGCAATAACCATTTTCACAAGAGATACTAAAATAGGTATAATTTCCGTATACTTTGAAGACTCAAAACCACTAACACCATATTTAAACTGGAAGAAATAATAAAACAAATGAACATAGATAAAATAATCATAGGAGGCGATGTCAATGCCTGGAACGTGTGGTGGGGGAGTGAGAAGAATGATAAGAGAGGAGAAGAATTAATGGACATGCTCGATGAACAAAAGCTATACATCCTAAATCAAGGTAATATCCCAACATTTTACACAATCTGAGGAGAAAAAATATACAAGAGTAATGTAGATATAACCGTTTGCACTGAAAATATGTTAACAAGAATAGAAAACTGGACAGTAGACAACTCTATAACTAGCTCAGACCACAACACCATAAAATTCACATTAAATTTAGAAATAGGAAAAAACATAAACCACCTAAAATCCACTAGAATATACAACACAAATAAAGTTTAATGGAGCGAATTCCAGGAAATACTAATCACCAAACTTAAAGAAAATAAAATAGACACAGAAACAATAAAAAATATAGAAAACGCAGAACAGCTAGACATCCTAATACAACAATACGAAGAAACTATAAAAATAACTTGTGATCAAATAATCCCAAAAATAAAACAAAAAATCAAAAAAGTATACACGTGGTGGAACAAAGATCTACAGCTAAAAAAGGAAGTTAGAACCAAGAAAAGAAGGATATCCTGCGCCGCAGAAAATAGGAAAAAATACGTAATAGAAGAATACCTAAAAGCTAAAGAAAACTATGAAACTGCAGTAAAAACAAGCCCTGCAGTAAAAACAAGCCAAACTAATAGCTGGAAACAAGTTTGCACTCAGCAAGAAAAAGAGTCTTTCTGGGACAACATATATAGAATAATAAGAACCGCAAAAACCGGACATGAGGATCAACTATTAGTATATAACAAAACAGTGCTACCACCAAAACAATCAGCTGAACTAATAATAAATACTTTCTTCGCTACGCTTCATGACGTAAAGAATATCTAACAATACAATTTTGTCGCTAACTTTATTTAAATGGTTGGTAAAATTATAAAATCAAGACTAAACGTAGCAATTAAAACGCACTTAAATTCAAACAAATTCGCAGTCATTTGAATTTTATGAAAAAACAAAACATAATCAAATTTTTTTTTTACAACCAGCCAATATGTCATCAATAACAGAAAAGTTTACTTACCTACGCACTTTGTTTGAGTAAATACTTAGAAATTAATTAATATAAATGGTAAAATTTGTAATATCACGCATGTTGCTTAGACTTTTTTGATGTGTGTATAAATCCCAGTTGTCACTGACAAGGTCAAAATGTCCTATTTTACCAACGGCCATTTTTTTCGTGAAACTATTCACAAAACACGTAAATATTAGTCCAGGAAACGCTTACACAACACTGCACTAACGTAAGTCCGTATCCAGCTCGTCGTCAGTGATATAAATGTCCAAAACGTTATATTAGGGAGCTTAATAAAACACAACCGTACCGCAAGAAGCCTATAATCAGAGAGAGGCAGGTACATGACAGCTTAAAACTACTTATAAAAATATTACATTATATAAATCTACCTACATATAGGTATCACAGAAACGTTCGGTGCTCCGGCTCCTCCGTTCCCACATTGTTCATGTATAAATACTTGGACGAAAACAACGGAAGGACAGTGTCAACTTAATATCGAGAGCATTCACTTGCTTGTTAGTTTAGGTTTAGTGTGAGAGTAAGCCTAATATCGGTGACAATCTTTAGTTTTAGAATAATTTTGTAATTTCATTTAATAAATTAATTTAAAGTAATTTGGTTTTTTTTTATCCTCCGGCTCTGTCCTTCGTAATTAGGATAATAATACTTGAAAAAGAAAACATAACATTACGAATAGTAATTAACAAAGCTATAATATAAAATAAACAAAATAAAAACTCGATAACAAATACGAAATGAATATTAATGAAACAAACTAAAAAGTTGGAAATATATACAAAATGAATATTACAAATAACAAGAAAGGATAAAAACAATGTAAGAAAGTAGATATAACATAATGAATAGTGATTAAGATGGATGTAATACTAAAGAAACAAATTAAAAAGTCGACAATATATAATACAAATTGAATATTACAAAAAATGAAGAAGAAAACATTTAAAACAACTAGAAAGGATAAACACTTTAAGGAAGTAGATACAATATAAGAAAGTGATGAAGCAAAAAGTCCATAAAAGGATAAAAAGTACAAAGAAACCTGAAAAATTAAAAATACCTATACAAAGTCTCTGATCATCATGTCAGAGGAATAGATTCGTGAACGCAAAAAAAAAAATTCAGGTTCCTCGCAGTTGCTAATGCTAAATGACTTAGGCTGCGTTGTTTGCACCATATATATCTCTAACCAGTAGTCTGACTCCATACATAATTTTGACATTTCGGTACAAAACTAAACATTGGTCAAGTTAACTACGGATCAAACAACTCAGCCTTAATTAAATATATTTTCCTAAATTGTATGTGTCTTCACCTAGTAACGTGTATCAAAGTGTTGGCGACGCACACGACGATGAGTAGCTAATATATAGATTATACATAGATTTATTGATATTTTATAGAGAACGTATATATACATTTATTGACATTTAATATAGATTTTAGATAATTCACGCGACTATAATAAAATAGAGATATAAATTGAATATAGAATTGTAGGTATGTTATGTGTGTATAGAGTTATTGAATATGGAATTATAGATGTGACATTTATAGGATTGAATTATGGATATGTAGAAGCATGTATAGAATTATTGAATATAGATTGATATATGTTTCGATTTATATATAGAATGATGTACTTGTATGTATTGATTTATAGAATATGTGAATTATAGGTAGAATCATGTAGATTAATAGAGAAATAGGGACTTATGCATACATAGAATTACTGAAATATGGATTATATAGAATTGTGTGTTAGTATAGGGTGACTTATAGATTACATTCGCATTAAGTAGGGAATTACATGATAGAATAGATTAAAATTATACCGTATGGAACATATAACGTGTGTGTATGGAAACATTCGTAGAGAGAACATAATAGCATTACACACGTTATATACTATTGAATATTACGTTACGAGAATTATACGATCATATAGAACGGCAAATATGGAAGATTGTATAATTTAATATAGACAAACGTAATGGTTATAGAGGTACAAATTTTACAACGGTTACTCGTAACGGATGTCTTTTATCTCAGGATTTTAGTAATTACAACGGTTTTTAAGAGATTTAATAATTATATGGACAAGGACAAATTTTATGCCGGCTGCCCTTTGTAATACTATTTCCTAGAGACTAGGTGGTGGATTTTGCCTTTGAATAAAGCAATATACTTGAATAGAGTCCGTTGATAATATTTGTTAAGACGTTACGGTATCCGAACGAGCCCAATAAAGCAATATATTTTATTTTAGGGTAATTGTACAAACAATTGTCGAAAGATGTAACTCCAACGGGATTTTATGGCTTTTACAGTAAAGAACCTACAGGTTCTCACGCAACGGCGTTGTAAACAGAAATTTCTAATTTTATTATGTATCGTTGTGAAATAAAATATGAATGAAATTAATATTATAACAAGGAATATATATGTATTACTGGCGAACATAACGTAACGATATGTAATATATAGAGTGAATGTGAATGTGAATATATATAGAGATTAATTATGTCACCCTATACAGATCGATGTAAATAACACACTGAAAATAGATTTACATATGAATATAAGTTAAGGTTTATGTAATAAGATTATTATAGAGTTATATAGAATTATAGAATAGAATATAGAGTTTAGTGCAAACCGGCACTTAATATAGAGATAGCTTTATTCATATGTAAGATAGATATAAGATGTAAATTTTATAGTATAGATTGCATGCAAATAGATGATAAGAAATTGATATTATAGATATTTGATATATAAAAATATGATAAATAAATAGGAACGCGATATCCGAGCCAACGTATAGAGTCACGACGGCGGGGTACCGTTAGTCGCCGGCCCGATTTGCTTATAAGCACGTCCGCGCGGTACATAGATCGTAGTTTGATAGCACATCTCATTGAGATAACAACGTAGTTTGATTGCACAAGGCATCGTAGTAACATAGAGTAGTTCGATTGCACATAGATTCACAGTAAATAGCGTAGTTTGATAGCACATCTCATTGAGATAACAACGTAGTTTGATTGCACAAGGCATCGTAGTAACATAGCGTAGTTCGATTGCACATAGATTCACAGTAACATCGTAGTTCCATTGCACAAGGCATCATAGAAACATAGAGTAGTCTGATCGCGCATCTTATTGAGTATCATAGAGTAGTTTTGATCGCATAGTTCATCGCGACAATATTGAATAGTTAATCGAGAAGTCTTCATCGTCAGTAGTAGTGCTCTGTTGGCTCGGGGACGCGGTCATTATACGAGAACCACGGTGTTTTCTTGCGACCACCCCGACCTCCGCTTCGTAATCCACCACCTTCATCGGCTGACTCGTGCATCATTGCACATCACCGAGGCACCTTCAAGACATCCACCGGCATCCGACTGTCGCCACCGAGGCGGGCTACCGGCACTCTCGCTACCACCTTCGAGAGTTCTACGCCCGCCCACCGTCGGGGAACGTCGCCTCGCCTCACGTCTCACCTCATTTCCACCTCACCCCGCCTAACAGCGGGCCGGTGACGTACGAGGGCGAGAGGTGTCGCCATATTGACAGGCGGCGCCCCCAATACAAAGTAATAATTAAAATCGCGGAATTTTAATATCAAAATTTTATTTAAAAGTATTTTCTATCAAATTTCCAGAAATGTCTCAAAATATACCTTTATTTTTTATTTACGTGGGGAAATCCTTTATGGATACGCCACCCTCTCGGGGGAGAGAGTGGGTTATGTCCGACTCGCACGGACTAAAACCCCACGGTGTACCGTCCGCCGCATGGTAGGGGCAGCCAGGGATCGAACCTGCTGTCTACCTGAGAAACCGCCCCTGCAAGTGGACGCCAGGCTTCGTCCTACTATAGAGAGACTACTGGGTACACAACCAGTCGTCTCCCCTCGTCAGCCTCACCTGTGCAATAAGGAGATGGGTCGGGGAACCCATCTCCTCAGATTCGGCTTGGTTATGGGAGGGGGCGAGCGTTCCACCTCCCCCTTCTTCCTGCTCTCCTTTGGCGGAGAGGGCCACTTCGCGGATCTTCCTCGCAGGCCCTCACCATCTCAAATACGAGAATACCTAATTAATCCCTCTCCTCAGATTCGGCTTGGTTATGGGAGGGGGCGAGCGTTCCACCTCCCCCTTCTTCCTGCTCTCCTTTGGCGGAGAGGGCCACTTCGCGGATCTTCCTCGCAGGCCCTCACCATCTCAAATACGAGAATACCTAATTAATGAGAAAAATATTTCACATTAAATTAAAATCGGTTCCGCAGTTTTCATAAAACTCTATTATGGAGCTTAGCGATTTATTGCTTTTAATAATTAGAATCAGTTTGCCGCCAGTAGGTACTTTGTTTATTTTGTTGTAATTATTAACTAATCCTATTATCTTAAAATAGCCGTATCACATTAAATAAAACCAAAGTTAGTCAAAAAAGTATGATTATTAAAATAAAGTTTTTTATTTACAGGTAAGTAGGTAACTGATAAGAAAAATTGCTGAATCTAAGAAGAAATGTCGACAGTACAGTGTTGATTATTTAAAATTTGGTTTTCTGCCTTCAAAGGCAGACAGACAATCGATTGTTCATATGGCTTTTATGTGACAGAGTTTTGTGCAATGACTCTATGAAACCAACTAAGCTCGAAGATCATTTAAAAGGTGTCATCCTGATAAAATAGGTAAAGATTTGAAATATCTTCGAACGTTGAAAGAAAAAATAAAAAAAAGACCCACTATGCACAGTATGTTCACTTCAACGTCTGAACGTCACGATAGTGGTTTGCTATTCTATATATCTTACTCTTTCATTACTTATTGCGAAATCTGGAAAACCGCACACCATTGAAGAACAGTTAATTTTACCCGCTGTTGAAGAGATTTTAAAAACTGTTCTCAACAAATCCCCATTTGACGTAGTAAAAAGAATTTGAGTAGCAACACTGTACAGAGACGAATTGATGAAATGAGCTTTGATATTGAAAGTTTCTTATGCAATTATCCGCAAACAATTCATTTTTCTATTCAACTGGACGAGTCAACTTTAGATAGTAATGAAGCGTTATTATTGCCAAATGTTCGATTTATTATGGAGTAAGGACTACTAGTCGCGAAAGCTTTGGAGACAGACACTAAAGGTGGATCAGTATTTAATATACTGAGTGATTTTTTTAAGGCAGAATCGATTCCATTCACAAACACTACTTCGGTGGCAACAGATGGAGCTCCTGCCATAGTCGGGCATATCGTGGGTTTATAAGTCATCTTAAAAGAATTATAACTGCAATTCACTTTGTCATTCACCGACAACACCTAGTAGCAAAAAATTTGAGTGATAGATTGCATAAATCGCTTCAATTTGTGATTGCATTAGTTAAAAAAATAAGAAGCAATGATTTGAATACGCGTTTATTTGCAGAATTGTGCGATGAAAATTTTCAACAATTACTCCTACGTACAGAAGTACGCTGGTTGTCGAAGGTGAATGTTTAACAAGATTTTACTCACTTTTTGAATCAGTTTTAGAGTTTCTGGAAAGTAAAGACCCAGATTTCAAAAAAAATACCTGATCAATTTGAAAGCAGGCATCGCGTATTTGACGATTTGTTTAAAAAATCATGACATTAACTTACAGTTACAAGGAGACAACCTCAATTTAATACAAACACACATTTTAAATATCAGACTTTCTCGGAAAATTAAAATTTGTGAAGCAAAATATTAGTCGGCGCGAATTTTCTGTTTTCAAACTTGAGCAAAGTTGCCAATCAAAAAAGCGAAGTTGCCAATCAAAAAAGCATAGTCGGCCAATCAAAAAAGTGATTCCATCCAACTTTACTTTTTTGACATCCACTCACAGTCCAGGATATTTCTCGGGTATTTCTGCCCGCAGTCAAAATGTTTAATATCCCCTTTTAAATTTCACCTTCAGCTCCTCATTAGTGTTAAGCTCGAGTAGCTATTCTTGTAACATCACATTCTCCACTTCCGTTTCATCAAATGGATTTACGATCCACGGTGGTATTTCCGAATATCTTCAAATCTGATTTTGAAGTCATCATGCAGGGCGATTAAATATTGGGCGTATACTTGAATATCCTCATCAAAGCATTCTACCTGTGACAAGTTTGAAAACTGAGAAAATTCGCGCCGACTAATATATTGCTTCCTAAATTTTAATGTTTCAAGAAAATCTGAAATTACAACCTTTGTATTAAATTGAGGTTGTCCCCTTGTAATTGTAAGTTGATGTCATTAATTTTTTTTAAACAAATCTATCAAATACGCGATGTCTGCTTTCAAATTGATCAGGATCAGGATTAATTTACAGGATTGATAAATATAAATATATTAATTATAAAAATAATAATTATAATATGTTGCAGACTTACGTGTAATAATGACAATCGATTACAGATGTTTCGCTCCTTTACGGAGCATCTTCAGATCGATGTATATTTGATGATGATATGGTACGGTAGGGAGATGATAGGGTTGCTAATGATTTTTGATTGAAGGCATCACTTTGTGGAAATCCATCATTAAATATTATAGTGGACGCTACTTTGCACTTCCTAACTGCAACAAAAAGCAATATATATATATATATATATATGTAGGGTTTTCAATGATGCAAATATTTTCACGCAAAACAAACTATATTCTTTAACTTTTTACAAAAACACCTTAACACATAGATATTTGTCTTAACTTTGCATCGTCCACTCAGGAAGGGAAGTCTATACATCACTCCTGCCATCCGTGAGAAATTGTCGAACTAATGATTCGTTTAGAAATGCAATCCTACATATATATTGATTCATTGATTCGCTTTCTGTTGCAGTTAGGAAGTGCCAAGTATCGTCCACTATGATGTATTTCCGCAAAGTGACGACTTCAATCAAAAATCATTACTAACCCTATCATCTCAAATGTTAATATTACAAATAACACGTGTTGCAATATTAATATATTTTTTAAATTATAATGAAAACGACAATGTAAGAGACTAAAAATCTTTATTTCTTATATAGATATAGACACAATACATAGCGTACATATAATATGTGATCACTAGACGGCATCAGTTATTTTTATTATATATTATACAATTTTAACGCATGCCCTTATCAAAATAATATATATATCAACACAATCCCTTATTAATACAACATGTATATTAGTAATAGTAAATGTAACAAGGAACAAATATGTCATCACATAGTACACACAAAAATAGAATTACAATTATTCTATATGCAGTTGTTCTAAAAATTTATTGTTTTGACAAATTAAAACTTCTGATAAAATTCCGTTATTAATATAACTATCACTAATAGTAAATGTACCAAGAAACAAATATACAAATATGACATCACATAGTACAAAGAAAAAATTGAATTACAATTATGTGATGCTCACTTGTTCTAAAATTTATACCGTGTTATTACAAAAAAGCTAAATACGTATTGATTTATCTCGGTTTGGTTAGGTTAGGTAAGACGTGCGAATAAGGATAACGCGAGCTTGCCGCGGCAGCGGTCGACAAGCGCGTTGATTTTAATATGAAAATATCCAAACTTTTTTAAAGCAAGTATTCAATACGTATTTAACTTTTTTGTAATAACACGGATAATCTTTATGATAACTTAAACCTTTTGTTGAAATTCCCTTATTAATATAACATAAATATTACTAATAGTAAATGTAACAAGGAACAAATATGTCATCACATAGTACACACAAAAATAGAATTACAATTATGTCATGCCCAGTTGTTCTAAAAATTTATTGTTTTGACAAATTAAAACTTCTGATAAAATTCCGTTATTAATATAACTATCACTAATAGTAAATGTACCAAGAAACAAATATACAAATATGACATCACATAGTACAAAGAAAAAATTGAATTACAATTATGTGATGCTCACTTGTTCTAAAATTTATACCGTGTTATTACAAAAAAGCTAAATACGTATTGAATACTTGCTTTAAACAAGTTTGGGTACTTTTTTTATTAAATGCACCACGCTAGCCAAACGATCGACATCTTGCTCTTTTATCTCGGTTTGGTTAGGTTAGGTAAGACGTGCGAATAAGGATAACGCGAGCTTGCCGCGGCAGCGGTCGACAAGCGCGGTGCATTTAATATGAAAATATCCAAACTTTTTTAAAGCAAGTATTCAATACGTATTTAACTTTTTTGTAATAACACGGATAATCTTTATGATAACTTAAACCTTTTGTTGAACTTCCCTTATTAATATAACATAAATATTACTAATAGTAAATGTAACAAGAAACAAATATGACATTACATACACACAAAAATAGAATTACAATAAAACTTCTATATGTCGTTTCATTTAAGCATTTCATAAAAATGCTGTGTTAACATCAAGGTGAGTTATATCCAAGTTATATTAAACATTCATTATTTAGTTTTATGTAAATTAAATTTCAGTGTTGAATAACGGAGCATTAGTGGAAAAGTTTCATTATAGTCTATACCTGCCCTTTATGTAAACCTTTGTCAACTTTTTCACTCCTATCTAGCTTTTTTTAAAACCCACTTGCATTAACCACGGTAGCTTGATCTGGTGTGTTCTTCTTTTCTTCTTCCATAGCTTTAAACCATTCGTGTGATTCTGACCCATCTAAAGACTCATCATACGTTATCTGGTTCTCATAAAAACTGGCATCTATTTCAACACACATATAGCCATGTCTGTCAGGTTTCCTTTTAAGTCTGACCTGTTTCGTAGGTCGGGTTGTTTCTGTTATTTCTTTTGCCTCTTTTACAGGTATACTGTCATAAAACTCATCTGAAGAACCTTCAGTACTCTTTGGCGTGTTTTTTTATAGGTGCTATCATTGTCACAAATCACCCATATTGGTGATACCAATTTTGGTCAGTAACGGAGTAATTAGAATCAGAATGTTACAAATTATGTGATAACATTTTACGATTCTCTGTTATTTCAGCTTGCATCAGTCCTGAATCATCGTTCTGTTCCTTAATGGTCACATCCCTACTTGTTATAAATTTCTGTGTGACAGGGTTATGTAACCGATATCCCTTTACACTATCAGTATAACCTATAAGGTAATTACAGCCTTTTTGTTCCATTTTAACTGTTTTTATTTTGGAACATGGGTCATACGTACACTTCCAAAAAAATTTATATGGCTCAGATTTGGCTTGTGGCCAGTCCAAAGTTCAAGAGGGGTTTTTCCATCGATTCCTGAATCTAATGACCAATTTCTTTAAAAACACAGCTGTGTGAACTGTTTCTGTCCAGAACTTTTAATTAAGTGCGCATCAAAAATCATACATCTGGCTTTTTCTACTATAATTCGATAAAAAAAAATCGTTCATATACCCCATTCTGTTCTGGCTGTAGGGATTCGTACTCTGATGAATGATTCCAAATTATTCCGCATGTACTATATCCAGCATTCTTTCACTTCTGTGGCTGCTGGTAAAAGGTAATCTCGCTTTGTTTAACTTTACAGCATACTGTACAAATAAACATGCCAATCTCTGCATTATTACTGTAATCTAGGCCGTCTACAGCTCCACACTTCAAGATATTCATGTCTTTGCTGTTAATATGCCCCAACCTTCTGTGCCAAATAACACCAGAGGTTGCTGTAGCTGGAAATAAATCTGACGACTTGGTGATTAATTTATAAACATCATTCACTGCCTCTGCTATGCCAATCAATTCAGTCTGCCGATTTCTAATGTAACAATATTTACTTGTAAATTTAACATTGTTACCGTGCTTCATCAGCTGGCTGACTGACAAAAGATCTGTAGTGAGTTCAGAAAACCCATCATTAACAACAATATCATGATATACATTGCCAGCCACTGTCGTAATCTGTGTTTCTCTAGAACAGAACACAGGCATGGTTGTTCTATTAGCAACTATAATCTTCGTTTGAAGGTTATGTGAAACATTTTTGATGTCTTCCTGACTGACCATCATATGTGAACTGGCTCAAGAATCAATGTTCCAATCGTGTTTACCAAACAAGTTACTGAGAAACACTGCATTGAATGCATTCACTGATTTATCCTTTGTTTCTGGACACTGATTTTTATAGTCACCGAAGTGTTTACATTTTTTTACCTTCAAAGGTCGCGTTAACATTTCACCAGTCTTGCGAACCTTATTAAACTTTAATCGCTGCTAACCTTTTGATGTTAGAAATGCACTCTCTGGTTCAGTGCTACGAACACGACACTCATATTTCCAACAATTTGATTTTTAAGACGTCATCGGAAATGACATTCCCTGAGTGTTTAATCGCCATTATCATGGGCTCAAATTTGTCAGCTAAACCCGGCAACAATAACGATCTAATCCACTCATCGTTGGTATTAAATCGGTACCTTTTACTATAGGAGTATGCGCCGAGCCACATTCGCAATAATCGATTCACAGTTTTCGAGACAAATTGAAATGAGGCTTTGCAACAAGTTAATCCTGCCAATGAGTCCAGAGTCATAAAACAACGATTTCAATTTCTTCCACACATCATAAACTGTAATCTTGTACTTTATATCCACGAACAATGATGGGTCAATCGTCATCACCAATTTTGCTTTCGATTTTTGTCCATCAACGCTGCTGCACTGTCATCTTGCTTGCTAAGGAATCGGTCCTTCCAAAATTTAAAGAAAAATGCACAGTTAATACTTGTCATAATTTTCATGTCCCTTGAGTTTTGACACGTTTACAATATAACTCGAGGCCATTTTAACAATACTAGTGGGCGCCCAGTGGTCAACATTCGACCATAGTTCATTGATTTTTTTGTTTGAATTTTATTAGGATTAATATCATTGTTGAATGTAGAATGAAAAGGGGTAATTGGAATATAAGAGCAAAATAAAATAAAAATACATACAGTCGAGCATTGCAACCTTTTTCGCAACCTTTTTTGACGGATGTCAAATTGTCTTTTTTATTTACATGTGTGTATATGTTGTGTAAAATTGAAGCGTTAGTGTGAGTAATGCATATTTTAATTAATTTAATGTACTTCTAATGCATTTTATATAAAATAAATAGCTTTCTGCACTTCTCCTCCATATAAACTTTAACTATGTCTAAACTATAAAATTTCACGTTCATCCGTTCGCCCAATTCCGTTAAAAAAGGATACAAAGTTTAGGCTTCACATATTAATATATAGATTAACACAATACTTTCACTTAAAAATCGGTCTGGGGCCATAATCTAATAAAAAGACATTACATTACATTAAAACATGAAATAGACATAGAAACAATACAAAGGATACATATAATATGTGATCACTAGATGGTATTAGTTATTTTAATACAATTTTAACAAATTAAATATAAACATTTTCTACATCAAAAATTTGATAACATAATTATAAATAATGTACAAATTATCTACATTCCCGAATACACAACAATCGGTGATGCTCCGATTCCTATTGCCACTATCCTCAATTACACTGAATTTTGTATTCGCACAGTTGCAATAATAATACTTATAGTTGTGAAACTCAGTAACAATTGTTTTTTAATTAATAAACGAAATGAATCGGTTCCTGAAATAGCCCTTTCGCCTTCAGCTTCAATCGCACCATACTATCTAGGCGCTACCTAACTTCTTATAATCTAAATTGATATTATAAAGCTGCAGGGTTTGAACGCGTTATTCTCAGGAACTATATCTCCGATTTGGATTCTTTCAGTGATAGCTCATTTATAAATTTCCTTGATAAATATCAAGGAAGGCGATATTTCATCACGCTAAGACCAATAGGAGCGGAGCACCAATGAAAAGTGTTTCAAAATCGGGGTTTTTTTCCCCTTGAGTGCCTCCTCTGCGTGTTAGCGTTAGCCCAAAGTAACTATTCCATTGCGAACGAAGTCGCGAGCAGAAGCTAGTATGTATATATATATATGACCTTGATCTCTTCTTCCTACTCCTTATTTCAAGCGAATTCACTTCAACCATGAGTTCACTTTATTTAGGGGAGGTGCTATACCCCCTCATAATACACCACTTTCCTATGCACTATTTTTTTTTAAATATTAGGAAACTGCTGATGATAACAAACGTTCTACTAACCGAGCACTTACAAAGCAGTTTCAAAAAACGTTTTATTTCGCTTAAAATCACATAAAAGAAATTATAGATTAATTATCGACCAGCATGTATGTGTTCTAGAATCGGACCTGACGGGCAGCTTTTCCGTTGTTTGTCGTTTCGACACACCAATTCCCTTACAAACAGTCCTGTTCTAAATCACATACACGCTGGTCGATAATGAAACTATAATTTCTTATATGTGATTTTAAGTAAAAGAAAATGTTTTTTGAACCTATTTTGCAAGTACCCGGTTAATAAAACGTTTGTTTTCATCAGCTGCTTCACAATATGTTGTTACATATTTTATTTCCTCTAAATATATTTTTATAATTAAAATAGTGACATGATCAGCATTCGTTCACATGTCGGTGTAATGTAATAAAATAATAGTTTATTTATGCCATGACTTCCGAGGCAGCACATTTTTGTACTGCGGTCGGCCATGTTGTATTGTTTTCTTGTCAACGATTGTATTCATTGAGCGGTACCCACGGTACGAGGTACACTCAGGTTAGTATTAAAATATCTTTAACTAACAACCAATTCTATTGAACAAATTTTGAATACCAATAATTATTAAGTATTTTATAAATATCTATTTAGTTAAAAGCATTACAGTAGTCTAAATTATACCCATAATTGAAACTATTTAAATCATCCGAATAGTTGGAATTACTCGAATAGTTCAAATTTTTCGAATAATCCAATGTTCGGATCGAATTATTCAGTTCGATTCGCGATCAAATAATTCTGCTTGACTTTAGTATCGTTTGGCAGGAGGAGAGGGGTAAAAGGGAAGTTGGTAGGGGCTGGGTCCCTAACTATAACGATATCACTCTTATAACAAAGTAACGCATGTATCTATGTATCATGTATCTTTTTGAAATAAAATGTCGTGCAAAATTGATGAAATGGAACGTAAAAAAAACTACGCCATTTGCGTCATGTGTCAGTGTCATTTATTTTCGTTCATTCCGTTTCTCCCAGAATTTCGTGAATGTGTTATTTTTGCTTCGTAGTGCTCTTATTGTGGTTTTCTTCGACAATTTTGGATTATTCTCTGGACTTTAATTGTTCGCCTTCACGATTGACCTACGCTTGTACACTGGACACTGGCCAATACCTTTCTGCCTAATCGGCTAACTTTTAAACTTACGATCTCAGACTTCGATTTACTACCTACACAGTCGACTAACGCTACTATGCAGGAACCTCAACCATCGACCAGCAATTCTGCGGTAAAGGATGAACCACCAGGGAAGCGGCATCTTTATGTGGAGGAAGTGCGTGGATTGTGGACTTTAGTAAAAGTCAATCGCCAACTGGACACGCATTGCAACGCTGTTGCGTTCGCAGAGAAAGTAGGGATGGGACCGCGTCAAAAAATGTGCCACTACCACAAAAATCATATGACAATTGAATATTCAAGTAACAAAAACGGTAGATTCTTTTGTTTGTAACAGAGGGCCATGCAAAGCTATATCGAAAGTGAGCCGAGGCAACACTTGGTTCAACAATATTAAAATACAAATGCCGCAAATATTTTTTTGTGATAATACTCTAAAAGTTTGAGAACCGATTGCACAGAAATAGTAGTCGATATAGTACTGTGTCACATTGCAAATTCCGTAAAGAAGGATTCCGTCTTTGGCACACTCATTTGCACATACATTTATTAAAACTTTTACCTTGTAAACATTGTAGTTGTATAAATATTGTCTACGTCCATTACTCCAAAATTTTCAATGAAAGTGCACTAAAATAGAGATTCGAAAGAGATTAAGTCCATGGCAGGCTTTTAGAAGATGATGGTTGTCCCGTCATTGTCATGTAATCCATACTTTTTTAGACCATACCTTGTAACAACCTCCGGAAAAGATGAGGCATACAACAGGAGACATTAAAACCAGAAATACAATGAAAAGATGTTTTGGCTTTTGAAAACAAAGATTTAGGTAGGTGCCTTTTACGGGGTATGCATACCAAATTAAGTACAGCTAAAACAACAACTGTAGCGTTAGCTGTTTTACACAATATCGCAATTGACATGAATGAGGACATAGATATTGTTCAGTATACCAACATTTGCCAAAATATAAGACAATCTCCAAGGGATACACTGAGAGGGGCAATCATAATAAGAAATTTTATAAATCAATATTTTATAAAGGAGTCGTGTTGCACTTCTGCAAAATACCTTTTCAGTTGACGTAAAAATATAGCGAATGCCGATAGATCGACTCTACTCGCTGTTATACATCGATAACAGAACATCCTATCGATAGTAACAAAAACCTATCTATTATAGGTGCCGACACTTGTATTTTATGTTGCATTGAAGTGATGAACACATTGTAACCTGTTTCGAGAACACCAGAGATATTCCTGCAACGAAAAGGGACGTAGGGCGTCGCGACGCATCCCTCAACACGAATCCAATCACGATCGCACACCGGGATCCAGAGAAAATTAAGAAAAACGGCGAGCCGAGTCATAACTATGGTAACTAAAGTATAGGCTTGCTTAGGTGGAGTGGATTTTTTTGGAAACATTTGATCACCAGAAATTTGATCTCCCAGAAATAGGCCACAACCACTTTGATCCCATCATCAGAATCACAAATATTAAAAAAAAAAATTTGCACTAAAAATTTATGATTATCCACTTCAATCTAATTTGTGGCTACCTAAATTTAAAAGCGCAGCCACGGAGTTCAAGTCCACTACTGTACAGTACCAAAAAAGTATTATGGTGACGGAATTACAATAAAACCCGTGTGTGAAACTAGTTGGCGCGGCGCCCCGCTGCCCAGCCAAGAATCACACATATACAACAACGTATCCCTTACTCCTGGCCATCCCTTCACCGACTGACCCTTCGCTTACCAGAAAACGACGCTGCGACTCTGGAAAAGTAATACACATCCCAACCAGTTTAAATTTGTCATACCAAGCAAACGCCTGAATTAGGCGAAACCGATGTTTTGATAATTCGTTCGAAAACAAAATATGATTGCAAAAGTCCTATATTATATGAAAGAAGCAACCTATACATTATATATTATAGATACTTCTTATGATATGAACGATATCTATGATGATATGATTACCGATTAAGAAGTGGTTTGCAAGCAAGATTGTGAGTACATTTTGTGTTATAACAGTGTAATTTAAAAACAAAATGGAGGCTTTATATAAATTACAAAATGATAAACGTATTAGTATAGAAAAGGCAAGAACAAATTTTAAGAAAGCGACGAAAGATATGATTTCAATAGCATGCATTGAAACACGGTTAGAATCACTACAAACAAGTTGGCGTGGTTTTTTAACTACCCACGATGATATTGTTCAATTGGTTCCAGAAGCGCAAAAAAAAGATAAGTATTTTACAGATGATATACATGACATCACCGAGGAACTTTATCTCATACTAGTGGGCCGGGCGGACGTTGTTCAGCCTTGATAATAATAAAAAACTAAAATTCAACCGCAGCGCCACCTACAGCGCCCAATTGTGAATCTAAACCATTCTCGAATCCACTGGAATATGCACACAAAATTTCATCAAAATCGGTCAAGCCCTTTAGGAGGAGTTCAGTGACATACACACGTACAGAAGATATTTATATATAAAGATATAAAAGTGAAACGAAGGAAATTTTAAATAAGTTGAGTGCTACATCTAAAGCACACTGCGAGTCAACCATCAAAGATAATTTGAAACTACCTAAGAATAATATATCTACATTTTCGGGCAAATATTCAGAATGGCCTACCTTCATAGACTTATTTTTATCCATAATCGATTATAATAAAAACTTAGATGACGTACTACGCCTGCATTATTTAAGGGGGTTGCTGTCGGGCGAAGCCGAACAACTTGTTCGCCAAATTCCAAAAACGTTATCTAACTATTTGGAATGTTGGTCTATGCTTAAAGGACGTTTTATATCTAATTGTTTGTTGAAGCGTTTGATGAACCAAGGCAGTGTAACTGAGACATCGGAGGTCATAAAAGGCTTATTAGATACAACTATGGTATGTATGAACGGGCTAAATAATCTTGGGAGTTGATGTCAGTACTTGGGACATCATTATAATTTACATTATCAGACGACCCATCAGAAGAAGATTGCTATTTATTATTTAGAAAACCATGATGTAAATAAAGTTCAGGAACCTAAAAATTTTGCTGCGAAAAATTGGGAAAGATAATAAACCTCAATTATTGTAATAGTATCTAAAATTACACCTGTTGCGGCCGCTTAAATAGTCAATTAGGAAAAATTGTCAGCGAGGGTGAGAGCACTTTGTTTGTTGATCGCCCCCGGCGCTTGTGACGCCGGACCGGTTCGGTCGCACATATCGTATGCGAAGCGCGTGCACCTTAAAGTAATCGCGCGCTCCTCGTGTCGCAATAACCTATTTTCACCATCGCAACTCGTTGGCGCCGACCACCGGCATCGAACCTCGCACCAGCCGGTGTGTGATCACAAAATTTGCTACTAGTTCTCGCTTTTGTCGCCTTTAATTCGCATCACAGGTGGTTCCCGATCGAAGGAATCACCACCAACCCCATATAGAAAGCCCTCAGATAAACTCAAAGTTTCTCATTGATACAGTTGCTAGTATAATTAATTCATATGAAATATACAAAAAAAAATTAAGTACGAACGCAAACCATTGAAACCAATACTACAAATATCACAAACACAAATTAAGACATTTTAGAAACAATTCACGCATCGACACGTTTTCGATTTAAGGTAAAAAAAAATACCGCACAGTTGTGGATGCCTTCAATAAATTGGAACAAGCAATTGAAACTAATACTAAGTCCACCCCGGAAGTAGTAAGAGCTCTTCTAAAGTATTTCTCAATGTACGGCACCACAGATAGAATCAGCTCTGATCCTGGCGTAGAAATAAACAGCTCCCTAATAAAGGAATTCTTAAAATTTTATAAAATCCAACTGCATATCGGTACTCCACACAGCACCAACTCAATGGGAATTACAGAAAGCTTACACTCTACTATTATAGAAATCTACCAAATTACGAAATATAACGGATACTGCACCTATCGTGTCCTACGCCATAATATCATACAACCATACAATCCATTCAATCACCGACCTTACGCCGTTCTAAATTGTCTTCGGACACAGAGTCCATATCGCGTTTTATGTGGACTTTAAGAAACAATTCACAAAACAGTCATGGTTATTCGTATCATTATATTAGTCTAGAAATAGAATTAAGAAATTATGTAAAGCCGATGAGAATCGAGAACATCCCAATCTTGAGGATGACCTTGAACTTACGAAAGGAGGAGTTAGGATAGCAACATTATCCGATCATCCTGTATGCTTAGCATTATAACACGGATTGAAAACTAAAAGGAACAAGTAGATGACATAGCGTACGAGCCCAACTACCGACAGTCTAAAATTCTTTGGTACGCCGTAGAGACTGAGTTAGCCTTATACTTGGAAAATGCCAGTAAACTACATCATGGTTTGTCCTCGTAGTGCGTACGGAAGCTAGCTATGAATGTGCTGTTCAAAACAATAAACCGAAGATACGAAAATGGACGAATAATATCGCCACTTACGACTGGTTCTACGGTATCATGTCCAGAAAGGGACAATTATCGTGATAATACAGGAAATAAAGAGTTAAACTTGATCTTAGACGGAAATTTAGCTATATATTTAATATACGTCCTAAACTGGATGCTGTATATTGTCATTATAATAATATATGTTTGCCAGTATAACAATGTTGTCTTTATTTTCGATGGAAAATAACCCGTCTTTGGATAGCTTCGATTCTGTCAGTATAGACGTGATAGTATGGATTCCATGATATAGTTTCAACACTTAGAATTATATTGTGGCCCTAGTTACGTCGCCGTAATGATATGGATCATATCATTAAAATGCGTTCACACGCATCACGTATCATATAATTAGCCATTAAGCATTTTTCTTATTAAGCCCTAGTAATGGGCTATTTAAAACGTGTACCCATTTAGATTAAGGTTACATTAAGTTTCACTTTCGTAAAGCACGATATATAAACCTTTGTAATTGAAATAAAGTCAGGCCTGTTTTGCTATCCAGTCGTGTAACATTAAATTGTATTTTTTTTAAAAACCTTTCGCCCTCGCCTAATTCCTAACTTCCTTCGTGCAATTTTTATTGTCACCATATGTTTCTATATTTCTGTAGAAGATTTCTTCTTCTTTACTTAATCCATACAACATACATCTGAAGAATTCGTTTTTATTGAGATATTCTGCATCCAGCAGTGTTAATAAATGATGTTTTTTAGGAGTAGGGTCAGGATCGTACATAAGTACAATATTACACCATTAATTAAAACAAAAACGTTCGACCGCCAAATTTGATATCTCCCGCCTTTTTTATAGAGGATTTTTCAGAAATTTACATATTTTTTGTAAGAAGGCGTTGGCAACTGTAAAAATATCATAAGTTTTCAAAACTTTTTTATTACTGTTCGCTCACAAAAACTTTGCTTATGAAACAGTTTGGTGACGATTAATATGTTTTTATTATAAAAATGTCTAATAAAGAACAATTAAAGTGTACTGGTTGCCACCGTTTGTGACCAATCAGCAATAAATATTACGACCATAAACAGCTTCAAAGAAGAAAGCAAGGCAGAATATTTAAAGAAAGGAAAGGATTAAAAATATGAAGCAATTAATATTGATGGTAATATAATTTATCCATTATATGATCATCCGCACCTTCTAAAGGGCATAAGAAATAATTTGTTACAAAAAAAATACGATACATTGAAAACGATCCTATCACGAATTTGGTCAAATATGTGATTGCTAATCTTAAGACATTTAACGGACTTTGAAATTATCACGACTCTCTGACTTGTATCTAATTGACTGACAAATCTTGGCAACTTTTATATTATGCTCATGCAACACGTCAAGGGAGTGAGTAATGAATTGTATAAAATTACGATCACCCTTCTCTCCCATTATATTACCAATTCCAAATGATTTCTGCGCGAAACGAACAAAAAAGAAAAAAAAGATACATCCAAAACAATGAAGTCGAAATGAGTACATCCACAATTATTACTTAAGGAAGACACAGGATCTGATGGAATAAGATCGGTCAGTAAATTGACTGAAGCTCATGTTTACAAAGAGGGAATACCCAAAATGAAAGTAAAGCACGCTGTCCAAGTCTTCAGTCAACGAGTCTCATTTGCAATGCAGTTTTTAGCAAGTATGTACACCTTTCGAAATTTTATTTACCATTTCTTTTCAGTATTTCAACTAAACAATTAAAATTCGTATAACGATCCCTTTATTTATAAAGAAAAAAGATTATACAAGTAAATGATGAGTATGCTCAACGACTCCATACGTTTTTTCTCGCGTATTTAATTTGAATTGGTTTAAATAAATTTATTTTTTACTTACATACAATTATAAGTATAGATGCAACTCAAATAGCTTCAACATTTAATTGTAATCTTAAAATATAAAGAAAAACGAAACTATTCCACGAGTTCATTTCCAAGTGTCTATAAAATTTTATTACAATGAGGTATTGGTTATTACATTTGCATAATCAAGATGTAACAAAAAATATTTAATCAAAACATTTTTATTTTCAGGACACAGAATATTGCCTGCAGAATGTGAACAGTACAAAAACTTTGCTTATCAAACAGTTTGGTGACGGTCAATGTGTTTTTATTATAAAAATGTCCAAAACAGAACAATTAAAATCCAGTGGTTATTATAACCCAACCAATTACAATATCTTGATCACATAAGTACTCCTCTATGGCAATGTCAACGATAAAAGTTTATATATGAGAGATGGAATCAACGCATCACAATTTGGAAATCAATACTATACGGAACAACAAATCTTTAAGATTTCAGGAGAAAATTGTGCAACTATAACTATATGGGAATAGGGAATCATCAGTGCGAATGACTACAACCCTCGCAGGTTTACAAATAAATTCCACAAGAAAATTAATAGATGCCACAACTGCTGTCTCTTGTAACATTTTCGAAATGTATTCCAATTCGTGCTAAGAAATATTTAATCAACTTTCAAAGTGTACAATTTTATCTTTATTAATTTTATTTTAACCAACTCCCAGCGACGGGCTTTTCTCGACCAACTTTACTTAACCACTACGAGTTAAAAAACTTCGAGAAACGAACGTACACATCTTTAAAAGGTCGGCAACGCATTTGCGACTTCCCTGAATTAAAAATATTTGAAGACAATACTTCCCAATTAGATGTCGACGTGGCCTATATTATAGAAACCTTAGAAATAAATCATGAAAGTTCACCTGCATCACCTCTAAGCGCTGAACCGGCATTAAACATTACCATTCCTCAACCTTCAACAGCTCAAAGCAATCAATCAAAACAAAATACAAAGAAGCTCACCAAATTAATTTACGCTGAAAGAATAACCTACAGTTAAATACCGAGCAGCTAAGTTTCATGGGTAACAAACAATAACTTGGGTATTGAACTTCTAGAGCTAGAATTTCCTATTCAGTGTTTCTTTTACCTCTTTCTATAAGAACTAATCGAGATGATTTTAGAGGAAACTAACCTTTATCAAGTTCAGAATTATCCTAACAGCACTTTTCGTGTGACAGAAATGGATACCAGGCAATACATGGGTATGGTAAATCTGATGTATCTTATTCGTTCACCTAGAATTACTAACCACTGGAGTTCAATACTTGGTGCCACAATAATACAGGATACTATATCATTGGATAAATTTGAAAAAATGCGCCAAACTTTACAATTCAATGACATTAGCAAAAATCTCCCTAGAAATGATCCTGAACATGATAGAATTTTGAAAATAAGACAAGTGGTGGAGTCACTCAGTATAGTTTATAAGAAGGTCCCTTTGGAAGAACACCTTTGTGTGAGCAAGCAAATGTGTTCCACTAAAGCACGGAATATGTGGAAGTGATACAACGCTCAATAACCACACAAATGAGGTTACAAAGTCTACGTGTTGATTGGCGTATCTGGTTACGCCTATAAAACAGAAATTGAAATTGACAAGGAAAACGTTGTGTTTTCACAAGAGCCAGAATTGGGTACAACATCTAACGTTGTCGTGAGGTTAGCGCGCATGATTACAAGGCACAAGAGTTGCAAATTGTATTTGGACAATTATTTTACCTCTTTTCATCTGTTGAAATATTTGGCCAAAGAAGATATTTATAGTCTTGATACGGTGAAAAGAAATAGAATCCCGACCTGTAAGTTTCTACCAGAAAAGGTAATATTGGAAAACTCCAGGGGTTATTCAAATGAATACGTAGCCGACCTCAACTGCACCGATATATCTAATGTGGCATGGAATAACAATAAAATTGTCACTTTTGCTTTTACTTGAATCCAGCCTGAAACTGAAGTTTATTATAATGAAATTTTATTATAATGAAGCATTAATTATTACATTTGTATAATCAAGATGTAACATAAATATTAAATCAAAACATTTTTATTTTCAGGACACAGAATATTGCCTGCAGAATTTGAACAGATAGCGGAGGTGTTGTTATTATTTGATAAAATATTCGATCCTTTTAATGGATGCTCATATAAAGACAGTAGCAAAGTTTACAAAGTGCTAGAAGAATGGGTCACCCCATTTTAAATTATGGGATGATGTAATACGTACAAAAACTTTGCTTATCAAACAGTTTGGTGACGGTCAATGTGTTTTTATTATAAAAATGCCCAAAAGAGAACAATTAAAATGCCGTTGTGGTTGCCACCGTTTGTGACCTATCACCAATAAATATTGCGACCATAAACAACTTAAATGAAGAAATCAAGGCAGGATATTTAAAGAAAGGAAAGGATTACAAATATGAAGCGATTAATATTGATGGTAATAATGGGTCCGCCATCTAACGTTTTTTTTGTAAGCTCATGTCTGATTTGACAGATAATTAGTTGTATCCTTCCGCTGAACGAATATGGTTGTGTATACGCTTGAGCAACGCTGGGAAATATTGCGACATTACTTTGAATATCATGGTAATGTTGCAAAATGTGTGCGAAAATTGCGTATGGATTTTGGAAGAGAAGCACCGTCAGCTCCGTATGTTCGTTATCTTGTGAAAAAAGTGAAAGAAACTGGCATCCTCATCGATAAACCAAAGCGTGAAAAGCCAAAAACAGTGCGTACACCCGAGAATATTGCTGCTGTGGCAGAAAGTGTGCGTGAAGCGTCATCAACATCAATACACCGTCGTTCTCAACAATTTAACATTTTGGAGACATCATTGAGACGAATTTTGCATAAAGACCTTGGTATGACGCCATACAAAGTCCAATTGGTTCAGGAGTTGAAGACAACTAACCATCCAATGTGTTTTCGCTTCGCTAAGTGGGCCTGCGATCGACTTACAGAAGATGCCGATTTTGCCAAAAAAATCATCTTTTCTGATGAAGCTCATTTTGATCTTGGCGGGTATGTAAACAAGAAAAATTGTCGCATTTGGGGCACAGTAAACCCGCACGCATATATTGAAAAGCCGATACAACCAAAACGTGTCACTGTTTGGTGCAGATTTTGGTCCAGAGGCATAATTGGACCATTTTTCTTCGAAAATGAGCAAGGAGTGGCCGTTACAGTCAATGGCGATCGTTATCGAGCCATGTTGAACGAATTTTTGTTCACAAAAATTGAAGAGGAGGAGAAATTGTTGGCAACATTTGATTTCAATAGATCGGCGCTACGTGCCAAGATCGCATTATTAGCCGCAGAGCTGATGTCGTTTGGACACCTCGGAGCTGCGATTTGACACCGTTGGACTATTATTTGTGGGTTGCCGTCAAAGACAAGTGTTACGCCGACAAGCAAAAGACAATTGCCGCTTTAAAGGACAATATTCGTGAAGCCATTGGTGCTATACAGCTGCACACAATCGATAATGTGCTTAAAAATTGGACCGATCGTGTAGGCTAATGCATGGCCAGCCGAGGCAGCCATTTGAGAAAGCAAGGCAGAATATTTAATGAAAGGAAAGGATTACAAACCCAAAGCGATTAATATTTATGATAATATAATTTATCCATTATATGATCCTACGCATCTTTTAAAGGGGATAAGAAATAATTTATTACAAAAAAAATTACGATACATCCAACACAATGAAGTTGATTTTATATACGAAAACTGTGAAAGAAATGTGGCAGTATTTAAAAATTTTATATAATGTAAGTAGCATATTAATGAGGAAACTCTAACGATCCTCTTGAAAACTTTTTTCCCAAATAAGAAGTAATGGCTTAGAAATACAAATCCAAGTACATTTCAATTTACAAATGCATACAAAACACTATTAATAAATAATTTTACTTCGCTTCACTCTGTGAATGCTGATTGTGAAGTAGATCACAATAATAGTTTAAAATTAATCAAATTGTTATTCGAGGACAAGGATACAGTACAAGAGCAGCTATAAAACTCTATAGAGATTGATTTTGATTTAATAAATATATGCAGCGAATACAAACCACTAGAGTTTTCTTTACAGCACACAGAAGCTAAAAGTTATGTTATTCTTTTAAATTGTGTGTTTTCTGTATATGCAAACCTTTCTAATTTCATTATGTATAATTTTAGAAGATTGTAATATTTAGGATTGTGTTTAAAATACTGTTATAGTTGTTGTGATCTATCCAACTGAATTTTTGAACTCTCTGGATTTTCGCCGTTGGTCCAATTGATTTAATTTAATTAGTTAAAAACATTATTCGAAGATAACTCTATGCTGTGCACTAAAAGATATTAACATTGTTTTACATAAGGTTTTAAACTGTTTTGTTACAGATATCTTAGAAAATGATAAAGACAGAGTAGATGAAACAGATAACCTTGTAGGTACTGAACTTATGTTATGTCATGATAATCAAGTTTTGAAACATTTCACAGAAACAAACAACAAGAATATTGCGGCTCGACACCTCGATTAGAAAGCAGGTACGTCACCACACTATTCCTACGATACACCGACGACAACAATAGCTTGCAGCCTTTCTGTTTTCATTGTTTACAATTTTAGAAGATTGTAACATTTAGGATTAAGTTTTAAAATACTGTTACAGTTGTTGTACTGTTTTACTAACTCGTAAGTGTAGTTAATGTCATTGCATAAAAAATAATGTATTGTAAACTGATATTATTGTTGCTATTAATGTACCAAATCTATCTATATATGTATCGCTTGAAAAGTAATATAACGTTTCGTAATGAAAATTAACATAATTTATTACAGAATATTAATATAGTTTTCATTTCAATTTTATTAATTTGTATAAATAAATAAATTATGTATAAAAATAAAAATTTGATGGTAATATAATTTATCCATTATATGATCATCCGCACCTTCTAAAGGGCATAAGAAATAATTTGTTTCAAAAAAAAAATACGATACATTGAAAACGATCCTATCACGAATTTGGTCAAATATGTGATTGCTAATCTTAAGACATTTAACGGACTTTGAAATTATCACGACTCTCTGACTTGTATCTAATTGACTGACAAATCTTGGCAACTTTTATATTATGCTCATGCAACACGTCAAGGGAGTGAGTAATGAATTGTATAAAATTACGATCACCCTTCTCTCCCATTATATTACCAATTCCAAATGATTTCTGCGCGAAACGAACAAAAAAGAAAAAAAAGATACATCCAAAACAATGAAGTCGAAATGAGTACATCCACAATTATTACTTAAGGAAGACACAGGATCTGATGGAATAAGATCGGTCAGTAAATTGACTGAAGCTCATGTTTACAAAGAGGGAATACCCAAAATGAAAGTAAAGCACGCTGTCCAAGTCTTCAGTCAACGAGTCTCATTTGCAATGCAGTTTTTAGCAAGTATGTACACCTTTCGAAATTTTATTTACCATTTCTTTTCAGTATTTCAACTAAACAATTAAAATTCGTATAACGATCCCTTTATTTATAAAGAAAAAAGATTATACAAGTAAATGATGAGTATGCTCAACGACTCCATACGTTTTTTCTCGCGTATTTAATTTGAATTGGTTTAAATAAATTTATTTTTTACTTACATACAATTATAAGTATAGATGCAACTCAAATAGCTTCAACATTTAATTGTAATCTTAAAATATAAAGAAAAACGAAACTATTCCACGAGTTCATTTCCAAGTGTCTATAAAATTTTATTACAATGAGGTATTGGTTATTACATTTGCATAATCAAGATGTAACAAAAAATATTTAATCAAAACATTTTTATTTTCAGGACACAGAATATTGCCTGCAGAATGTGAACAGACAGCGGAGGTGTTGTTATTATTTGATAAAATATTCGATTCTTTTAATGGATGCTCATATAAAGAGAGCAGCAAAGTTTACAAAGTGCTTGAAGAATGGGTCACCCCATTTTAAATTATGGGATGATGTAATACCTATTTTAAAGACGATGAGTTTTGAAGTAAATCAAAAACAAAGTGACGGTACTATTACAAAGAAATATGAGAAGGTTCCACCTTTCAACAATTTTATATGCAAAGTTTACAAAGTGCTTGAAGAATGGGTCACCCCATTTTAAATTATGGGATGATGTAATACCTATTTTAAAGACGATGAGTTTTGAAGTAAATCAAAAACAAAGTGACGGTACTATTACAAAGAAATATGAGAAGGTTCCACCTTTCAACAATTTTATATGTGATATTTAGACGTTTTTAGTATTAAGGCGTTGGCAACTACTATCGCACGTACAAATGTCATAAGTTTTCAAAACTTTTTCATTACTATTGTCTTACAAAAACTTTGCTTATCAAACAGTTTGGTGACGGTCAATGTGTTTTTATTATAAAAATGTCCAAAACAGAACAATTAAAATCCAGTGGTTATTATAACCCAACCAATTACAATATCTTGATCACATAAGTACTCCTCTATGGCAATGTCAACGATAAAAGTTTATATATGAGAGATGGAATCAACGCATCACAATTTGGAAATCAATACTATACGGAACAACAAATCTTTAAGATTTCAGGAGAAAATTGTGCAACTATAACTATATGGGAATAGGGAATCATCAGTGCGAATGACTACAACCCTCGCAGGTTTACAAATAAATTCCACAAGAAAATTAATAGATGCCACAACTGCTGTCTCTTGTAACATTTTCGAAATGTATTCCAATTCGTGCTAAGAAATATTTAATCAACTTTCAAAGTGTACAATTTTATCTTTATTAATTTTATTTTAACCAACTCCCAGCGACGGGCTTTTCTCGACCAACTTTACTTAACCACTACGAGTTAAAAAACTTCGAGAAACGAACGTACACATCTTTAAAAGGTCGGCAACGCATTTGCGACTTCCCTGAATTAAAAATATTTGAAGACAATACTTCCCAATTAGATGTCGACGTGGCCTATATTATAGAAACCTTAGAAATAAATCATGAAAGTTCACCTGCATCACCTCTAAGCGCTGAACCGGCATTAAACATTACCATTCCTCAACCTTCAACAGCTCAAAGCAATCAATCAAAACAAACTACAAAGAAGCTCACCAAATTAATTTACGCTGAAAGAATAACCTACAGTTAAATACCGAGCAGCTAAGTTTCATGGGTAACAAACAATAACTTGGGTATTGAACTTCTAGAGCTAGAATTTCCTATTCAGTGTTTCTTTTACCTCTTTCTATAAGAACTAATCGAGATGATTTTAGAGGAAACTAACCTTTATCAAGTTCAGAATTATCCTAACAGCACTTTTCGTGTGACAGAAATGGATACCAGGCAATACATGGGTATGGTAAATCTGATGTATCTTATTCGTTCACCTAGAATTACTAACCACTGGAGTTCAATACTTGGTGCCACAATAATACAGGATACTATATCATTGGATAAATTTGAAAAAATGCGCCAAACTTTACAATTCAATGACATTAGCAAAAATCTCCCTAGAAATGATCCTGAACATGATAGAATTTTGAAAATAAGACAAGTGGTGGAGTCACTCAGTATAGTTTATAAGAAGGTCCCTTTGGAAGAACACCTTTGTGTGAGAAAATTTTGTAAGGCCAGCCGTGGAAAACCATCCGCAAATATGGTTCCAACAGGATGGAGCCACAGCGCACACTGCGAGGGCCACAATGACTCTTTTACGCGACATCTTTGGTGAAAGAATAATTTCTCGTAACAGCAATTTTAATTGGCCTCCGCGTTCCCCGGATTTAACCGCTCCAGACTGTTTTCTTTGGGGCTATTTAAAAGGAAAAGTTTATGTTAATAAGCCTAGGACTATTGAGGAGTTAAAAACCAATATTCGAGAAGAAATTAACAACATACCACCGGAAGTTTTGCGAAAGGTCATGGAAAATGTGTTGGAAAGAGCACATTTGTGCGAATCAGAATATGGCCACCACTTGCGGGATATCATTTTTAATAACTAATCCAAAAATATTCCCCATAAATTTAATGTATTTAAAAAAAAAATTTAAAAAAATATCTCTTAAATAAAAAGTTATAAGCAATTCACACCACTTCGGTCTTTCTGGGCCACCCGGTATATCATTGGATAAATTTGAAAAAATGCGCCAAACTTTACAATTCAATGACATTAGCAAAAATCTCCCTAGAAATGATCCTGAACATGATAGAATTTTGAAAATAAGACAAGTGGTGGAGTCACTCAGTATAGTTTATAAGAAGGTCCCTTTGGAAGAACACCTTTGTGTGAGCAAGCAAATGTGTTCCACTAAAACACGGAATATGTGGAAGTGATACAACGCTCAATAACCACACAAATGAGGTTACAAAGTCTACGTGTTGATTGGCGTATCTGGTTACGCCTATAAAACAGAAATTGAAATTGACAAGGAAAACGTTGTGTTTTCACAAGAGCCAGAATTGGGTACAACATCTAACGTTGTCGTGAGGTTAGCGCGCATGATTACAAGGCACAAGAGTTGCAAATTGTATTTGGACAATTATTTTACCTCTTTTCATCTGTTGAAATATTTGGCCAAAGAAGATATTTATAGTCTTGATACGGTGAAAAGAAATAGAATCCCGACCTGTAAGTTTCTACCAGAAAAGGTAATATTGGAAAACTCCAGGGGTTATTCAAATGAATACGTAGCCGACCTCAACTGCACCGATATATCTAATGTGGCATGGAATAACAATAAAATTGTCACTTTTGCTTTTACTTTTAATGGAATCCAGCCTGAAACTGAAGTTTATT
>MU159611.1:153355-165756 GCA_015888305.1 Antheraea pernyi | reverse complement strand
GCTGTTGCATTGCTGGCCTTGAAGAACGTGTTTCAATCCCTTTTTAAAGAGAGCTATGTTATAACTTTGGGTGAATACCGTACCAAGTAATCCATTCCACAAAGCCTGCGTACTTGTTAAATACTAGTTGTTTTGTGCCTATGACGGTAAAATATTGTATTAAATTATTTCCGACCAGTATACGTCAGTTATTGTGGTATGGCACGTTTCGGAATTCGTCGGTAATATCGGTATACATTCAGAAACCATAAGATATAGTTTTTCTTTATACTTTTAACGTTTGAGCAGAATCTCATTTAATGTTAAAAGACGATGGTCTAAGATAATAAACACGCCATACCTAGAGCAGACTGTCTCTCTAATGCAGCTGTCGGAACACACCAACAGGTGATTGGCATCAGATTTTCAACTTGAGAGTAGTAGCTAACGAAGCAGGCTTAGAAAAAGCCCTCATAGTCAGTTGCAAGGATTCGATCCTACATCCATCGACGCTGCGTCTCATCCCACTGTCAACTAAGCCATTATTGTGTCTTAGGGTAGAGAACTGTATTTGTATGGGTCATGACAAGCATTTACAGTGACTCACTTTTAGGTTGTCACGTTTCGAATTTAATCAGTGGGTTTTCATATTCTGCCGAGAGGCTTGGAAGCATGCATGAAAGCGGCGATTGCCGATGAATTGTAGATCTCTATCTCTTTTGTAATGCACTTTGCTTACAATAAGTCACTGTGCCGTCACTTTGCAACATTACAATAAACAAGAACTGAAGCGGATTACATGTAATCTTCAAATGTTTAATTTAAAAAAAAAACTTTCTACTGCGTCTTTAACGGTCTAGAAGGAATTTGTTACGCAAATCCTATTTATAGCGCTAAGTTTTTATCTGTGTCATTTTCCTTTTAGATACCGTGTCATAAAACAAATGAATTATTTTAAACAACTTTAGAGTAACAAATAGCAACCTATCCCGGCTTCACTTGACTGCGATGTACCATAGCCTCATATTATAAAAATATAGTGTTTTGCTTTACTATCAGTAAAAAAAAGGTCAGATAGTAAACAACGCAGATAAAGTCCCGGATATCAACTAATTATTTTATAAGTGTATCGAATATTGCGACCTCCCAGAGCGCGGACGTGCGCTTGCACAACAAACGCTC
The DNA here is from genome assembly GCA_015888305.1 of Antheraea pernyi. Classification (NCBI taxonomy): domain Eukaryota; kingdom Metazoa; phylum Arthropoda; class Insecta; order Lepidoptera; family Saturniidae; genus Antheraea; species Antheraea pernyi. Next base: position 164,595 of record MU159611.1, on the reverse strand, counting down.
CCTTGCCTCATGACTTACGCGCGACGTTAAAACTTATCGTATCGCCTAAATTGTGCGTCTATTCCCGATTCGCCTATTTGCTATTAATTCGTTATATCACATCGGCGTTGACTCTAACCTGTTAGGATAAGATTGCACAATTTAATGGGCTAGATAGCTTTTGTTCTTTATTTGACTGTGAACTTAACCGTTTCCTAAGTTTATTGATTTATAGTGATCGTCAGTTTACTTATTGATGATGTACTTGTATCAAATTGAACTCTATCATTATGGCAGCGACTTTTATTGGTAAAAAATTGGAGTGAACAAAGTCATTGGAGCATTACCTCGATTTATGAAAAATTATTTCGTATATCTAGCAACCTGTCCAAAAATTTGTGGAACATATGCATTATCCTAATATATGGATATGTTCTTGCTTCTGTCATTTAAAATTACCATTCTCGAGGGATAGATTAAATCTAAAATAATGTGAGTGAATGAGTGAGCAAAAGCTAGTTACATATAAAGAATCAAAATAAATATCACTTTATAATTCTAAATCTAAAAGCTCTAATCTAGATATATTCACAAATAGTCTCAGCCAGTATAAAAAAATTATTTAAGTAAGTTAAAATAAAAATAAAATTGGAATGTATGGTTAGTGTTTTTACTTTTTCTTTTTTTTGTTGTTTTTGTTTTAGCTTTCTCATTTACTTAAGTTATTTGCTGTAGAATATAATAAATACGTCGTAAACACCTATAATTAGGATTGCACTTATATAGAGTCATTAAAAATGCATGTTATGTACTATTCTAGTGTAAATCTTGTTGGTGTTTCTAAATAAATAAATAAATAATAAGTCACAGAAGTGTTTTGTTTTTAATGCTTGTACATTCTGAGAAATGAAGTTTGATATAAATATTTACTAAGATCGTCCACCTGTTCGTGTACTATACAACGAAATAGTAAACTTTCCCCACGATAATAAAATACAAACTGCGATTTATAGCTAACAGTTAATATTTACGTTGATATTTCCAAAAATATAACAAACGTATGTTTGCGCTCGTCTGATACAGTTCCAATAGGACGTGTTTGTATGTGAGAGTTTGTACAGATGTTGTGGCGTACGCCGCGCGCACTCGCGATGCCTATTACCGTCTATGTGATAATGCGTCTTGAGGAAAATGCCGAATTCTGTCTTATACAGTTCCTACTGGTGACATTGTTAGTATATACTAAGAGTTGATACGTAATTCCTTTTCAAAGCTTTCGTATGCATCAAAATGCGTGTTGCGTGTGCAATATAATAATATCTTTCGATTATTCTTGAGACTGCCGCGATTCTGTAGCGCTTTTGGAATTTTTGCATTTTTTTTTTGTCACAACTGGCAAACGAACTTATGTGTCACCTGATGTTAAGTAATCACCACCGTCCATAGACACTAACAACACCGGGGGATTCGAAAGTGCGTTGCTAGCCTGTGTTTGGGGGAAAGGGAGTGAGGGGAGAGAGGAGAGGGGAAGGGAGGTGGGTCTCTGGCGCTCTCACTGACCGAACGAAACGCAACAATGCAAGCACTGTTACTTCACGTCGATTTTCTATGAGAGGGTGGTACTACCCCGGGAGAGCCGACCCATTAATGTACCCATGACCCATGTAAAATACAAATTAAATATTGGTGTGGTCTATGATAGTAAACATGCTAAACGAATTAAAGGATTGTTTCGCAGATACACTACGTAGCTGTTACAACATAGGTATGTTTAGCGACGGATTCAATTCGAAGATGGTGGCTAGTCAGACGAACTTAGAAAAAATATTACAATCACCTTCATTGAAAGCACCGGCTCCATGCAAGGGTTCGAACTATGGTTTGCTTACCATATTACAACCAAACTTTGACGATTTACGTATATAAATTCCTAGATATCGGTCCATTCTTATGAAGGTAACACGTGCCCTTGAAAAAAATTACCGGAGTTTTTCGAGGAAAGGGTGTATTTACTCTATAAAACGTTTCTATTATTTACTCCTCTTTACACTTTAACCGATACCGATTTGTGCAAGCAGACATATTTCGTCCCTATTTTATTATACAAATAAGAGAGGGACGACAATAGAAGTCGCAGCTTGGTGTCGATGTTGACATACAAGATCTGGAAGGTCCACTGATCAGGTTACAGTTTTATAAATATTTACATGTCAGAATGGAAAGGTTACGTCAAAAATGTAAGGTACGGTAGTAATTATAAAAAAAACACAGTAGTTTGTAAAAAAAGTCGTTTACCTATCATAGAATAATACATATTACATACATAATACATACATATATATACATATAGCTGGAACAAAATCTTTTTGAATTGACAGTTCATTACATTTCGCATTTCGAATATTTTTGTCTTAGAAATAATTTTCTGATTTCTTCGGATCCACACTGATATTATAAAGTAAATAAAAATCGATTTTAAAAATTCGTTTACCAATAGTAAGGTATTTAATAGATGAAGGCGTTACTTTGGGGAATTTATCATAGAATAGTATGGTGGACTTTATTTTACACTGCCGCTTGCAATCTATTGACCGCTGTTTCTTCTCAAATATGTTGCAGATTACCGTGTATATATTACAGTCGATTAATGCCCGGTTCCTATATTCACAAAACGATTCGTTTTGCTTACTAATGGTAGTAATTTGTACGAGGTGTAACCCAAAAGTGTTCCTAATAAAACGTCTCGTACGATATTTTACGTATTGTTTGCTACGTACGGATGGGAGGGATACGAACAACGGAGAGTAGGGGTAATGTATACCCATGAGGGTTGGTAGTGTTTCAATAAATAAAATTACACAGTTACGAGCTGTCAAAGTTCCTAGACGTTTGTGATTTGTTTACCGCCCGAAATCTGTCGGTTGAGTACATACTTTCTTTGCATTTTGCTCTGTCACGGAGCATCTTCGATCAAAATCAAAATTACTTTATTCAATTTAGGCCCTAAGAAGGCACTCATGAACGTCAAAACTACCACCGGTTCGGAAAACAATCCAGTCATCGAGAAGAGCCGGCAAGAAACTCGATCTGGTTTATCTTTTTAACAAATATTATATATTTAGAATAATAATATATTTTATATAATAATAAATGTCACAAACATTTTTAATGGATGCACAGAGATGAGTCAATTCCAGACACCACCATCGTTCACATATTGATCCACTCTATAATAGCCTTCAGATCGATCTTCTGATGTGAGCGAGCATCGGTAACAATTCCATGACAAAGTGCAAAGTAACGTCCAACCGAATTATTAATAATAGAAAGCTACATTTATTTGTTCGCTATTAAGTTTTTTACTACAACAGAAACGCAGTTTTGCTAACAGATTATATATAAGATAACCTCTTTTTGGTTTCGTTTTTAAGTGCGTTTTTAAGGGGTAATTTTGGTAATACAGATTCGATTTTGAAAAAAAATCCGCTAATACAAAACTAAATTATCCTTTATTATTGTAAGCTTATATTTAATCATTAATAAGCATCAATTAATATTTTAAAAATTGGTTGAATTTTAATAAATTATTTCGAAAAAAGTGTTATAATTTCGATTGGCACAAATTTTTGGCAAAGGTTTATTAATTTAATGTTAAAGGTTGTTTTTATGTATGCAACCCAAAAACAAAGGCTACTATCGAGAGGTATATAATTCACGGAACACTATCTGCCACCCGGTAAACAATATAGGAAAATGATACTCGTTATCATTGTTTATAATCGGAATCAAAAAGATGCGGACATTTTGTAGTAAGGACGCCTTTTCGGAGCCAGCGACGTTACGGTATGTTTCCGTATCCAAAACCTCGAATAAATTATCAAAGGTTTTCACATACTATTTAGACGGTACCACGGGTAATTTTTGTGTATTAATTGAAAATAGCATAAAATAAATAATATCGAAATGATATAAAAGTCAGCCTTTACTCACAATAGCTTGCCTATAGCGACCTAAATAATAAACGTTTAATCGTGAATTCATTGTGTTTGGTAATACTAGTGCAATAGAAGCAATAGGTTACTAAGCAAACGAGGATAAGATGAAACGGTATATCGTAAGCTATTTGCGCAATTAAATTAAATGTATTAAGCAGTAAATATATTGTAAACTTGGAGTCCAAGTAAACTACAATGTTTTTAATCTACGTCATATTTTTTTGTTTGGTCCGAGTTAAACTCTTACTGCTGTTTGGAGGAAGTGAATATCACTTGTAAACCTTACATATATAAATCTTTAACAAAAAACTGCTACTTTATCGTCGACAAACTGATATTCGCGACGTCGACCGCGTGGAATTTAGTAAAGTTGTGCTGCAGCATTTTGCTCAATGGAGGTGCGTTTGTCCGAACCGGTGGTAGCTTTGATGTCCATAAGCGCCTTCTCAGGGCCTAAATTGAATAAAGTATTTTTGAGTTTGAGAACATCTTTCAAATTTAACTGTAGAATCATTAGGCTTATCATGCGATAATCAAAAATAAAGACATTTTCTTTCTTCTTTCTAAAAAAAATGTTTTGTATAAGCGTGGGCGGGATTCTGTATACTGTTTGATTAGCTTATTATATTTGCGCGCAACTCTATTTTTGTCTAAGATAAAAGGAGCCTTAATTACTTCTTATAACATCGGCTATCTGTCAGTGATAGTCTTGTCAAAACCAGCCCATACGTTTCGAAAATTAACCGATATAGACAGACAGTCAAAAATTTTAAAGATTTTTTTTTACAAGTACGGTATATAATTGTATATGAATTTAGTATAAAGCAGTTATTTTAATATTACATTTAAACACTTCAATTTTATTTATGTGTACATATTGTACATTGTCTTAGACTTTAAATTGTTGTTATTTTTATGACGTCAAACTAGTTTCGAAGGTCTTAGTAAAAATTGTTGTAATAAAATCAGAATTGCAAAATGTTGAGATCGAAAAACTAGAACATTCTTTATATAGATAACAATAAAAGTTGATGCACCTAAGTGTTTTTTCTTTTTCTTCAAAAAGGTTTTTATATTATTTATTTTATTATAATAGTCAGTAGATAGCGTTATAACGAGTTAGACTTTATCCATACTATTACAGAAAAAGTTAAATACGTAATGAATACTTGCTTTAAAAAAGTTGGGGTACTTTCGTATTAAATGCACCGCGCTCGCCGTACGTTCGATATCTTGCTCCTTTATATCTGTTTGGTTAGGTTAGGTTAGATTTGACACATTTCCCCTTGAGGAGTCCACCATCTTGACCACTCAGGCCACAGTTTTGGGCCCCTTAGGAGGGGACAACACCTATTGGAGGAGCAGACGTAGTGTCGATTAGACAGTCCCTGCTCCCACGGCCAAAAGGTGTATGAAGGTACCATGGGGTTCTAGTTCGTGCGACTCGGGCATATCCATCGATTTTCTATGAGAGGGTGGTACTACCCCGGGAGAGCCGACCCATTAATGTACCCATGACCCATGTAAAATACAAATTAAATATTGGTGTGGTCTATGATAGTAAACATGCTAAACGAATTAAAGGATTGTTTCGCAGATACACTACGTAGCTGTTACAACATAGGTATGTTTAGCGACGGATTCAATTCGAAGATGGTGGCTAGTCAGACGAACTTAGAAAAAATATTACAATCACCTTCATTGAAAGCACCGGCTCCATGCAAGGGTTCGAACTATGGTTTGCTTACCATATTACAACCAAACTTTGACGATTTACGTATATAAATTCCTAGATATCGGTTCATTCTTATGAAGGTAACACGTGCCCTTGAAAAAAATTACCGGAGTTTTTCGAGGAAAGGGTGTATTTACTCTATAAAACGTTTCTATTATTTACTCCTCTTTACACTTTAACCGATACCGATTTGTGCAAGCAGACATATTTCGTCCCTATTTTATTATACAAATAAGAGAGGGACGACAATAGAAGTCGCAGCTTGGTGTCGATGTTGACGTACAAGATCTGGAAGGTCCACTGATCAGGTTACAGTTTTATAAATATTTACATGTCAGAATGGAAAGGTTACGTCAAAAATGTAAGGTACGGTAGCAATTATAAAAAAACACAGTAGTTTGTAAAAAAAGTCGTTTACCTATCATAGAATAATACATATTACATACATATATATACATATAGCTGGAACAAAATCTTGTAGAATTGACAGTTCATTACATTTCGCATTTCGAATATTTTTGTCTTAGAAATAATTTTCTGATTTCTTCGGATCCACACTGATATTATAAAGTAAATAAAAATCGATTTTAAAAATTCGTCTACCAATAGTAAGGTATTTGATAGATGAAGGCGTTACTTTGGGGAATTTATCATAGAATAGTATGGTGGACTTTATTTTGCACTTCCGCTTGCAATCTATTGACCGCTGTTTCTTCTCAAATATGTTGCAGATTACCGTGTATATATTACAGTCGATTAATGCCCGGTTCCTATATTCACAAAACGATTCGTTTTGCTTACTAATGGTAGTAATTTGTACGAGGTGTAACCCAAAAGTGTTCCTAATAAAACGTCTCGTACGATATTTTACGTATTGTTTGCTACGTACGGATGGGAGGGATACGAACAACGGAGAGTAGGGGTAATGTATACCCATGAGAGTTGGTAGTGTTTCAATAAATAAAATTACACAGTTACGAGCTGTCAAAGTTACTAGACGTTTGTGATTTGTTTACCGCCCGAAATCTGTCGGTTGAGTACATACTTTCTTTGCATTTTGCTCTGTCACGGAGCATCTTCAATCAAAATCAAAATTACTTTATTCAATTTAGGCCCTAAGAAGGCACTCATGAACGTCGAAACTACCACCTGTTCGGAAAACAATCCAGTCATCGAGAAGAGCCGGCAAGAAACTCGATCTGGTTTATCTTTTTAACAAATATTATATATTTAGAATAATAATATATTTTATATAATAATAAATGTCACAAACATTTTTAATGGATGCACAGAGATGAGTCAATTCCAGACACCACCATCGTTCACATATTGATCCACTCTATAATAGCCTTCAGATCAATCTTCTGATGTGAGCGAGCATCGGTAACAATTCCATGACAAAGTGCAAAGTAACGTCCAACCGAATTATTAATAATAGAAAGCTACATTTATTTGTTCGCTATTAAGTTTTTTACTACAACAGAAACGCAGTTTTGCTAACAGATTATATATAAGATAACCTCTTTTTGGTTTCGTTTTTAAGTGCGTTTTTAAGGGGTAATTTTGGTAATACAGATTCGATTTTGAAAAAAAATCCGCTAATACAAAACTAAATTATCCTTTATTATTGTAAGCTTATATTTAATCATTAATAAGCATCAATTAATATTTTAAAAATTGGTTGAATTTTAATAAATTATTTCGAAAAAAGTGTTATAATTTCGATTGGCACAAATTTTTGGCAAAGGTTTATTAATTTAATGTTAAAGGTTGTTTTTATGTATGCAACCCAAAAACAAAGGCTACTATCGAGAGGTATATAATTCACGGAACACTATCTGCCACCCGGTAAACAATATAGGAAAATGATACTCGTTATCATTGTTTATAATCGGAATCAAAAAGATGCGGACATTTTGTAGTAAGGACGCCTTTTCGGAGCCAGCGACGTTACGGTATGTTCACGTCGGTATAGTAGACACAGGTGTGAGTGTGTCTGGATATTGCTAATTTAATGTTAAACGTTGTTTTTTATTTATGCAACCCAAAAACAATCGAGAGGTCGGTATCGAGAGGTATATAATAAACGGAACACTATCTACCACCCGGAAAAGAATATAGGAAAATGATACGTGTTATCATTGTCTATAATCGGAATCAAAGTGATGCGGACATTTTGTAGTAAGGACGCCTTTTCGGAGCCAGCGACGTTACGGTATGTTTCCGTATCCAAAACCTCGAATAAATTATCAAAGGTTTTCACATACTATTTAGACGGTACCACGGGTAATTTTTGTGTATTAATTGAAAATAGTATAAAAATAAATAATATCGAAATGATATAAAAGTTAGCCTTTACTCACAATTGCTTGCCTATAGCGACCTAAATAATAAACGTTTAATCGTGAATTCATTGTGTTTGGTAATACTAGTGCAATAGAAGCAATAGGTTACTAAGCAAACGAGGATAAGATGAAACGGTATATCGTAAGCTATTTGCGCAATTAAATTAAATGTATTAAGCAGTAAATATATTGTAAACTTGGAGTCCAAGTAAACTACAATGTTTTTAATCTACGTCATATTTTTTTGTTTGGTCCGAGTTAAACTCTTACTGCTGTTTGGAGTAAGTGAATATCACTTGTAAACCTTACATATATAAATCTTTAACAAAAAACTGCTACTTTATCGTCGACAAACTGTTATTCGCGACGTCGACCGCGTGGAATTTAGTAAAGATGTGCTGCAGCACTTTGCTCAATGAAGGTGCCTTTGTTGGATATTCTAATAAGCTATGTATATGTTCATCTTGTTTCAGCCGCTCGTACCTATTTGGTGCTGCAGGGGCGGATATGATATCCTCAACCTCCGATGCGTAGATGGCTTCCAATTGTCCCACAGCATAATGAAACTTTGTGGCATCTGCTGTTATGTTTGCCAGGTGGAATTGGCTTTCAAGTTGTAGAAACCACAGAGCCGGTTTTTCGGGGTAAAACGGCGGTATTCGTATACCCACACGGTGAACATCTTGTGCATTCTTATCTTCCATCTTTTTTGTGTTCAAAAGGAGTCACCAATAATGTACGCTAGTGTCTATAATGTTCACAAATAAAAGAGTTTATAATTATGTGAACCATATAATTTACACGTTCAACACATAAACAAGAAGGAGTACGTAAAAGAAACAATACACAAGAAACGATACGATACAAAAATGATTACAATAACGTGGCGACGGAGGAGCGTGCGACGTGCGCTTCGCGTGTTAATATCAACGGAATGTCTGGGTGGCGGTGCCGGCCGCTCCGACGCGCCGACGCAATGCGCTGCGCATGCGCAGATGTATTGCCGCGTCCCGCAACCCGCGCACTCCCCCGCACATCGTTCACGAGGCACATGAAACAGCTTTCTTTAATCATTCAATAATATTCACGTTATTAATAATTTATGTACGCTCCGCTACATCAACCAGCATTGGTCAATCGCTCGTCTCCGCTGCTCCTGCACGACAACGCGCGACCTCAAACTGCACAGCAGACAGTCTCCAAGTTGCAAGAACTGGGGTTGGAAGTTCTCCGTTATCCGCCCTACTCACCAGACCTTGCGCCTACAGGCTACCACTTTTTCAGAATTTGGATAACTTCTTGGCGGGAAAAAATTAAATACCCGAGAGGCAGTACAAAATGCCTTTGAAGAATTTGTTGCCTCCCGTCCAGCTGATTTCTTTAAGAAGGGCATCAATGAACTGCCACTGCGTTGGCAAAGATGCATTGACTGCATGGGTGATTACTTCGATTAATACAAATAAAAAATATTAAAAAGAAAATAGTTTTTAATTTTTTCATACAAAACAGCAATTTCATAGGTAAAGACCTAATATTATGCCCTTCCAAACAGGACTCGGGATAGATGGTAGCCGGTTAACGTTGTATTTTTTAATGCGCATCACACCTTTACAGGTTAACAGTTTGATTTATAAATAATTTTAGAATTTTTTTTTCATTTCAATTTTTTTTTAATTTAAATTTAATTTAATTTTTTCAGTAACTTTTAAACGCTATTAAAAACATGAATTTATCACTGCCACACAATTTTGTTATTGACAATAATGTGCCCGATTATTTATTCCAATTCAAAGAACATATTTCATTTTATTAAACATTATGATATTGAGATTTCACCGTAAACAATGAAAAACAACGATAAACGTAGACATATGACTTGGGACTGACGCCATCTTGAATACATTCGTCTATAACAGGCGTTTCCACAATTATGGGTATTGTACGCGAGTGTCTATAATGTTCACAAATAAAAGAGTTTATAATTATGTGAACCATATAATTTACACGTTCAACACATAAACAAGAAGGAGTACGTAAAAGAAACAATACACAAGAAACGATACGATACAAAAATGATTACAATAACGTGGCGACGGAGGAGCGTGCGACGTGCGCTTCGCGTGTTAATATCAACGGAATGTCTGGGTGGCGGTGCCGGCCGCTCCGACGCGCCGACGCAATGCGCTGCGCATGCGCAGATGTATTGCCGCGTCCCGCAACCCGCGCACTCCCCCGCACATCGTTCACGAGGCACATGAAACAGCTTTCTTTAATCATTCAATAATATTCACGTTATTAATAATTTATGTACGCTCCGCTACATTCCCCACTAGCCGTTGCCAAGCGTCGTGAAATACAATAGAAAATACAACATAAGCGAATTAAAAAAAATCTCATTATAATAATAACGGGTTAATTATATTATAAAATGCATAAGATTATTATAATTAATCTGGAATGTTGAATATAAAATATAAGCATAAATAAAGATCAATAGCAGTATGTATGTAAGCGCATCACATCAGAACTCACTTCACACTTATTTGGCAATTTTTGAAGTTATACTTCTTTTGGCGCGTTAGGGAAAAATGATGAGAGTAAATTTTTACGATGCGCGCGCACACCGTCACGGATAACTGACACCCTGAAGTTAGCTATATGCAACATTTTGTTTCTTTGAATTTTGTTGTTTGTATTTCTTTGTATTAAAACTTTCAATGTATTAAAAACATTTTTTCTATTGTTAGTGTCGTTTTTTCTACAAGCGTAGAATAAGGCAAAAGATAAAATTTTTGCAAAGATTTTTATCTTCTTACGCCAAAGAAGTATAACTTCTAATGCGTGTACATAAGTACACATACACTTTTTTTGTTTGTTGTGTGTATAATTTAAACGAATGAAAAATCGTATAGTAAAAGCTGAAAAATTAGAGTTGAAAAACTCCATTTAAAGAATCGGGTAACTGCCAGTGGTCAATTACCATTTTATTTCATTACATGGCTGTAAAGGGAATATTTTGTAGGTGGTAGAGCCACGCTAGGCTTCAGCATGAATGGGTCGGCTCGCCCCGGGTAGTACCACCCTCTCACAGAAAACCGACGTGAACTAACAATGCTTGCATTGTTGCGTTTCGTTCGGTCAGTAGGAGCGCCGGAGACCCACCTCCCCTCCCCTTCCACTTTCCCC
>MU159611.1:134955-153336 GCA_015888305.1 Antheraea pernyi | reverse complement strand
CCCCAACACAAGCTGGCAACTCTTCTGGTGGTGATCACTTAACATCAGGTGACCCACCTGTTCCTTTGCCAACTATGACATAAAAAAAAGGTTAGCGTGCTATTAAAGCTCATGTCAATTTTAATGCTCTTAAATTAGTACTGCAAAGTGCATACCATGGAACTATTGTTGTTAAATTTGTTTAGACATAGAAAACGTTATTCATGTAATCACTGTCATGAAGTTAGGAAAACGAAATTCTATTTTCCTTTCAGAATTGGGTGAAGTATCATTTTTAGCCAAAAATATTATAAATAACGCTTTGCTCTTATAATTCAAACAGTACCTGCAGCGAGGCGCTAGCTTCTTGTACCAATAACATCTCGCGTAAACACCGCGGTCCCCTTGTTAACCTAAAAAGTTAACAAGGATCGGGCAGCACTTAGCCAGACTCCGCTAACTCGGTGGACAAAGCCGCGATTTGTATACAACGCCTAGTTGCGGGTTAAGTGGGCTAATTGTTGGTAGAATGTCGGCTCGTATAGCATCTGCCTTAGTTTTATGCCTGGACGTCGATCTTACTTATGTTTGGATATATTTAAAACCATCAAAAGAAACAACAGTCACGTTTTAATGTAGCCTTTTAAAATCTTTTATTTTGGCGAAGTTTCAGTACTTCCTTGATTACTATACTAACTGTCATAGGAAACTCGACTAAATAGGCTTACTACACTTTATATAGCTTCACTCACGTTAATTTAGAATAGCCAAATACCTTGAAAGCAGACCTTTTTATCTGGATGAAAAGTATGTTCTTTTCTGTATGTACCATTGTCAACGTATGTGTAAAACTTCAATGCAATGAGTGGTCGATTAGATAATGCGTAAAAGAGTGAGAAACAAACAAACCCACATTATAATATTAGTTAGGATATATATTTATAAACTGAAGATAAATCATTATAAACTCTTAGTTCCGTTCCTTCCAATGTAATATTAATCTATCTTACTCTTTTACATTCATCCAAGATCTCGAGAGCACATTAATTCGCATAATTCTCCACTTCGAAGCCATTCCTACGACATTCCTAGGGTTTCACAGCCTGACTGGGTCGCAACCACCATGTATATGGCAAAAAAGCCCCTCATAGTGATTCACTTTTGCAGGCCGCGTTTCGGGATCAGCCTGTGCATATCCAGCTTTTCGCAGGCCGGCATGACAGCGGCGACCGGTGATGGACAGTGGGTCACCCGGTGGTCGCAATTTTTTTTGGATTATACTGCGCTTACCATCAGGCACAGTGCAGTCATTTTGCCGTGCTACTATAAAAAAAAATGATAAGCATTATGCGTACCCTGGCATGCTTTAAAAAGCGGAGATGATTTTTTTGCATAATAAGGTACTTGTTATGGCCTGAACTAATCTGGTTCTAAATGCCGTATTTTATTTTCCTCGGGAGAACCTGGCATGATAAAATTAGAGAGACTATCACAGCTCGTAGTCCATAGTCATAACAAGTTCTCGTTGATAACAATGCGAAGAGGTGAGTGACAAACTTTCAGCAGTTTCCGCAATTCTTCTACTGTGACTATCATTTATAAAGTTTCAGTGTAATTTTATGCTACTTGTCTATTAGACTTCATAATAAGTAGAATCATGTAATAAGAAGATTGCTATCTAACAATCTTATATCTAACAAACTTTATATCTATGACAGTGGATGAATAAAAGAGGAAGATTTAAGAATGTACGGATGGACTGTGTGAAGAATAGTAGTGTATAAGTAGTTGACATATGATAGAATGCAGCTGAAGAGGAAAACGTAGTACATGAGTAATAGATGACGATGCTTATAAGAAGGCTCTATAAATCTATACAGTGACGAATACAGAGCATTCATTTATACTTCTGAATACAAGCCTATTCGATGGTTTTATCATATTTTGTCATGTAAGAACATTGAAATTAGATGTCTCAGTTTTTTAGAAGTTTTAATTACTTTTCATCCAGCTAAAAGTAGAATATATAACCTACTATTCAGTGATCCCGTTAAACTATGAATTCATATTATTGAGGAAAAAGTGTGTGTGTACTTATTATGTACACGCGTTAGAAATTATACTTCTTTGGCGTACCAAGATAAAAACCTTTTCAAAATGTTTAGCCATATTCTACGTTTGTAGAAAAAACGACACTAACAATAGAAAAAAGATATTTAATACATTGAAAGTTTAAATACAAAGAAATACAAACAACAAATACTTGACTATAGCTAACTTCAGGGTGTCGGTTTTTAGTGAGGGTGTGCAAGCGAATCGTAAAAATTTACTCTCATCATTTTTCCCTAACGCGCCAAAAGAAGTATAACCTCAAAAATCTGTTTAACAAAAACCATAAAAACCATACAATCCTCATACGGGTCTTCAGTCGGATACTCATTATTTCTTGAATCAACGTACCTAATTAAAGAGGTTATATTAATAAGTATTAGTAGAGTGAATTATGATGCCTCGAGGAGTCTTGGTAATAAAATAAATGGAGAGTCAGTATTTAGTATCTTTGTATGGCGAAGGGGAAAAAAGCAAACGTTGTAAGATATTTTTTAAATATTTTAATTAGTTATAGTTGGTGTCCCACCAAAAAGCAACGCAAAGAAAAATAGACATCTATCATTAATATGGTAGAAGTTTGGTTACTAAAAGGTACTTTCTTTAATTAATAATTTAAATTTTTTTCATAAATAACGCTTTCATAAATAAAATAATAATGATAAAATACTTAATTTCTCACAACGTTATGACTTTCTTAACACGGTAAAATTATATTCTGTTGAAATCTACTGTAAGTTGTGCAAAGATTGTATTATTTGTATAAATGTTTTTTTTTATATCATAAGGTGGCAAACGAACTGGTGGGTCACCTGATGTTAAGTGAAAACCACCGTCCATGGTGTTGTTAGTGTCCAGCGCGTTGCCACCGTTTGGGGGGAAGGGTTAGGGAAGGGAGAGGAGAGGGGAGGGGAGGTGGGCGGGCCTCCGGCGCTCTCACTGACCGAACGAAATGCAACAATGCAACCACTGTTACTTCACGTCGGTTTTCTGCGAGAGGGTGGTACTACCCCGGGCGAGCCGATCCATTCGTGCTGAAACCAGTAATAGTTTCAGAATGACTCTACCACCATTAAATGTTTGTATTATTTGAAGTTTATATTGTTCTAACTTAGATTCGTGTGTCATCATGTATATTATCAATTGTTAATCATACTTTATGTATGTATTGTTTCACAATAAGTCGATTGTGACGAATGATTAATTTAAAAAAGTAAACTTTGTAAGTTATGATATTGATCTTAAAGGCTATCGGGATGAGTTCAGTGCGGCCCGCTCAAGAGGCAATTGATTAGCCGGTGTTCTTTGTGCGCCCGCGCCGACGCTCACAACAATTTGCTAGCGGTCCGACCGCCCTAATTTTAATGGTCTTATAAAATTTATATTTAATGTATTTATCATGTGTTAGAGTTGTATGGATACGACATTAATCTTATTATCTACTAACTACCAGCCTCGGCTTCGTACGGTTATACTATCGAAGAAAATTACATCAAATCTTCCCTTTAGTAAATAATTTTGAAGATCTCCCAATTATCTGTTTCACTTGGTCAATCACTTATTCTATGACAAAATTTTAACCCTCTTTTTTTTCTCTCTTGTACGACTTAACGAATTTTTTTTTACCTTGTTCTAAGAAATTATAAACGCAAGAAAAAAGTAGGTAGCCATATAGGTACCGGCAATCTGAAGTAATTCGCTTCATTTAGCAATTAATTTTTGTTTATGCATATAGATACTAATATTATAAAACTCAAAATATTGTTGAGCTCTAGAAATGGGATTTAATGTAGAAATAATAGTTTAACATTCTGTAGCTCTAAAATCTAACTAGTCTGGCCATAAATACTGTTACATAAAAACTTTTTTGTTTTTCAACTTTTTAATTATTTTGAATTTGGAACACGTATATTATTTTAAAAACTTCTTTCGATTGCGCTATTTCACATATTTTTTCGCGTTCATTATCAAATTACAATATGAAATGGGGTGTTAAAGAAAATAGGATTGCAATGATCGCCTATACACAAAGTGGGTATGGAGCCTTGGGTTATATTCCAGATACTTCAAAAGCTTGGTATCAGCCGTGTGTTCGTATATCGTACTATCAACAAATACAATTCTTCTGTCGAAGACCAGAAAGGATCGTGGTGGTCGCGTGCTGTTAGAACTACAAAGGCTGTTAATGCTGTAAAAGCCAGAATTCAATGAAGATTCCTGCTAGGACTCTGTCGCGTATTATAAAATAAGACCTGAAGCTCGGTGCTTATCTTCAATATACAGGACATGCCCTAAATCAATTTTTATAATCAAAGAGAGTGGATCGGTTAAAACGCTTTCTGCCGCGATATGCAGGTGAAAGGCAAAGAAATACCCTTTTTACCGGTGAAAAATTTTTTACGATTGAATAACACTACAATATGCAAAATGATAATGTGTACACTTACAGTTCTAAAGAAGCTGCTCAAGTGGTCGGAAAGGTACGACGTGGTCATCATCCTGCCTCAGTGATGGTTTGGTGGGGCGTGACTTATCAAAGAGTGACAAAACTACATTTTTGTGAAAAAGGAGTGAAAACTCCAGCCAAAGTGTATTTTACAGTCTTGGATCATGTTGTGCAACCTCTCTGCAATACACTTTTTTAAAATATACCGTGGTTATTCCAGCAGGACTCTGCACCTGGTCACAAGGCACGAATTACCCAATCCTGGCCTGAAACCAACGTTCCGGACTTAATAAGAGCTGAAGACTGGCCCTCATCTAGCCCAGACTTCAACCCTTTAGACTTCAAATTATGGTCAGTTTTAGAGGACATGCCCTGCTATAAAAGACAAAACGACATTGACTTTCTTAAAAAATCTTTGGAGCAAGCAGTGGCCAAATTTCCCTTGGAAATAGTGCGTAAATCCATAGATTTGTGACCAAACAGATTAAAGGCACGCATAAAAGCCAAAGGGGGCCATTTCGAATAGAATATATTTTTATTTTTTGCTGAGACTAATAAATATATAGGTATAAATTTTAATAATATTTCATTACTTCATAAAAAAAATGCATTTTCATTTGTAACAGAATTTATGGCCGGACTAGGTAGATTGAAAATCAGGCTGTGACTCATTGAAAAGGACTGAGGAGCGATACCAACACAAAGTGTCGGTCAGAAAGCAGTCTAAGCTAAATGGAGTAATAGTGTGTGCGGGATGAGAATCGGTCATTACCGAGTAGAACCGAACTGTGAATGTCTATGTCTATCTGGTACGATGTACAACGGTTCAGCCGCATACTTGGCTCTCTACGCAGCAATACGTAGCTTACTTAACTGCGTTGGTAATAATTAACAGATAATGAGGAGTGAAGCCACGGAGCACACCTAGTATAAGGATAACGTATCACCTTTATCTAGATATGATTATTATGTAAAATGTTATCTATGTAAAAATGACTTTATTTCAATAAATAGTTTATGAAAATAATGGTCAATAATGTTCTGGATATCCAGGAAAGCATAAATCTTGCATAAGGAATTATTTTATGTCAATAATTAAGGTTAACATTGTATGAATTTATAATTAATTAGTATTGTATAGAATATAAAATAAAATCAACGCTAAATAATCGAAGTATTCGAAAAAAGCTGTGTATATTATTTATGTATATGAACCGTCTTTGTTTGAAAAAGTCTTATCCATAATAATTTAGCATCAGTATTCTGTTATCTATAGCATGATATTGTTTTATTGGGAATACTGAACTGGTATGTGTATATATTAACCTCTATTCTTTTCTATTCGCATGTTGTAGGTCTATTTATTTATTATGTTCACTTATGAAACGTATAACATGTTACGCACTTCTCTTGGAATAGAAAAAGTGTGTACACACAAAGACTGTGTTCCCTCGGCGTGGAGCCCTTGAGTACGCTGCTCGCGCGATACAATCACACAAAATCTTACATCACTGCGACAACATTACTCATATCACCTCCACACACGTGCATGCATACACGCTTACACATGCAAGTGGAAGGGTTTTATTTTTTTCCCCTTATCAAACAGAAATAGTATAGAATATTATCCGATACGAAATATATATAAGAGTTGTTGAGGCATGTATGCTTGGTACACATATATGTTTCAACAACTCATATATGTATGAATAGTTAGCTTAGCTTAGGCTAGCTCAGATAGGTTGCGAATTGCATGTATCAGGCAACAGCCAAAGCTGAGGTGTGCCGTGCACCCTTCAGCTAGTTGTCTAAATAAAATCAGCCGAGTGCCTTAAGCGCTCGCCTTAGTTGCACGGTGAAGCTGTTAAGACTTTGCTGGGTCAATACCGTAGTCAGTTCGAAAAAAATGACTGTGTCTCATAAAGGAATTATTGATCCTGGACATAATGGTTTTGGAAGCAATTATGATATACCATGCTCATATTTAATTGATATATTACAGATAATTCTCAACTCTTTTCTTAATGATAGAACGGAACCATACATATAGTGTCTACAAGTGATCAAACAAATAATTGTGAGTGTATGTCTTCTATATAAGCAACATGTATCCGATGAATACAATAGATTTGGTGGACCGATTGTCATATGACAGAGATTTTACAATCTGAATATTAAAAAAAAACGTGTGTGTGTAAAGTGATCAAGCAAATAATTGTGAGTGTATGTCTTCTATATAAGCAACATGTATCCGATGAATACAATAGATTTGGTGGACCGATTGTCATATGACAGAGATTTTACAATCTGAATATTTAAAAAAAACGTGTGTGTGTACTTATGTACACGCGTTAGAAGTTATACTTCTTTGGCGTAACAAGATAAAATTTTATCAAAATTTTTATCTTTCGCCTTCTTCTATGTTTGTAGAAAAAACGACACTAACAATAGAAAAAAGGTATTTAATACATTGCGCGCGCATCGTAAAAATTTACTCTCATCATTTTTCCCTAACGCGCTAAATGAAGTATAACTTCAAAAATATTCGTCAACAGTAATGAGAATATGTTGTACAAGAATCTTTGAGGTGCTGTGAGGTAGATAATGTCTTGTAAATTGTATAGCAACCGTTTTAGGAAAACGCAAAATACATAATGGTCAAGATTCGAATGAGATAATAAGTTCTAATAATCTTCTGACAGGTTCTTATTTTGATCTCTTCAAATGACTGGATTTTGTGCAACAAACAGAACTGTCAGTTCTGTGTCCGAGAGATAAATACCAGTAGTATTTTTTTAGTAGTACATTTTTTTAATACCACGGTGATGACAAACGACGGCCTACGTGATTGTAATCGGTCATAGTAGGTTATGGGTGCTTGCCACACTAGAATCATGGCATATGTGTTGTCAACCCTTCAGGCACTTCTTTACTTCTCTGAATAATCCCTTAGTATAGACCAGCAAGACAACTGACTACACCAACTGGTACTACAGAAGGTGGTATGTAATAGTCTATTCCATTCCAGCATGATATATAATGATGATAACATTGACGTTACTTTTAGGAAAGAAACTCCTCAGTTATCCTAATATCTAAAATGGTGATTGAATTTCAAGGGCCTTCGTGGGAATCCACTGATAATTGCTTGTTAAGTATTTTTCAAATTGAAGACGATTTGTTTAATTCTTTCTCCTTATATAGAAAGTTCATACTCATTATAAAAGTAGAATTAGCCTCTAAGGGTGCTGTCGTTACAGCTTTCCCGCAATTACTGCTTCGTTCCCGCTTAGCGTACTTTCTGATTCACAATTTGTATGGCACTTGTTTCCCTTCTAAGGCTCATAGCATGGTATTAGATGATGAACATTCCTCAATAAGTCAGATATGGGATGCAAATAAGATTTTTAAATAACAATATCTTAATAAATATTCTGATAATAGTATAAAAAGCTTCTATTTCACGTATGAAAGCTTAGTGGACATTCATTGATACAGTGCATGAAAGCGACGTGTGTGCTTACGCCTGGACCTACCCCACGAGTGGGCTCCAATCGATGGATGCGGTATGAACGCAGTGAGTCGCGCACGCGCTCTGTGGCTGGTTAATCAAGTACAAATTTGGTTCTAAATATTAATTCTGCGCTAGCTTGTTCCCGTGACTTCGTTCTGCTTATAATGGATTTGTTGTTTGATGGCAACTATGCATTTTATTTGGAATATCTGTAACTTATCCGTTTTAAAGAAAACCTTTTGATATGTAAACTACATCATACTCTACAATACTTGATGCTTCAGTTTTATTTGTATGTGTGTACATTTTACACAAATAAAATATAATGTTTATTCTATATACGATTTCATACTATATTTTTCTTGTGTTTTTTTTTATATCATAGGAGGCAAACGAACCGGGGGTCACCTGGGTCACCAGAAGTTAAGTGATCACCACCGACCATAGACACTTGCAATACCAGAAGCGTCGCAAGTGCGTTGCCACCCTGTATTTGGGGGAGGGGGTGTAGGAGAGGATGGAGGGGAGGTGGTTTATCCGGCGCTCTTTTCATTTTAGCATTTCACTAAAATCTAATCTAATGTTAAATAACGATGCAGTCTAAAATAATAAATACGCCAAGCCTAAAAGAGACTAGTTTCAAGTGCAGTTGCCAGAACACACTAACAGGTACCTGACAGCAGATTTTTAAATTTAGGGTGGCAGATAACGAGGCAGGCTTATCAAAAGCCCTTCCAACATGAAAAAAAGTCTTTGTGTGACTTTGACGTATATGTTCGCACAGTTGGGAGAGCTTAATTTAGTCAAAAATGGCAAACAACAAACAAATTGCATACATTATGCAGCTATTTTAAAGGTATGTCATGCTGAAGAAAGGTCTTTAACATAAGTATTTATATTTCCCAATGTTTAAAAGTTTTATGGTATAATGTAGGATCAGTTTTAAAAGTATTTCACGTGTATGTTGTATTGTTTAACATAATATGTCTTAACTATTTTTTATGTATTGAAAACAAATGAGTGTATGCAATGAAAGGTGGAAAAATATATGTTAAAAAAACAAATCGTCCAAACACTTCTGTACATAAGCTTACTGCGGCCGGCTTCACCCATGCTTTGCGGCTGCCTCGTTTTGGCTGGGAAGTCGCGTGCTCGGTTCATATAGTTTCGTCAACCTGAAATAACTCCTACTAATTTTATTAATAACTCTAGATAACTTTGTGTTATTCTTGTTATAGTGTAATAACGTGTCACAATGTAAGTATTTTTTGTAAGTATTTCTTCTGAAAACAAATCTTAAGGAGAGGTTGTTGAATTGTATAATTTTTAGTGTTTACGAAAACCATTATGCTTTTAACAAGTTTATATGAAAAATCTATATAGTGCTTTACAAATATATAATTTATCCTAGATGTTACGTAAACGTATAAATCACGATTATTTCAAAATACTCAACTTTATCTAGAAAATCTGTATACATTAATTTTACAATATTGAAGAAGCTAATCCCTTCATTTTTAACACACTTCATTTGAGGTTATTTTTTGTTAAATATTAGTGAAATAGCATATTAATAAGCATATTGATTTGTGTTTATTGATTGCTTCGCTTGCGAACGTCGTTCATTCACTGTAGACCGTAAGACTACTACATTTGAAGGTCAAGGTGAAAGACGTCAACCCTGAATAATAACCCCGGGTAATAAATAATCTCGTAACAGACGTAATAAGCTTACATCGAAAATCTATATCTTGCCTTGCAAAAATATAAATCAGAATTATCTTGTAATGCTCAAATTTATCTAAAAAAAATCAGTATATATTAATTTAACAATATTGAAGAATCTAATCTCTTCATTTTTACCACACTTCATTTGAGGCTATTTTTATTAAGCATTAGTGACGCATAAACATATTAATTTATAAATGCTTATTGATTGCTTTGCTTGCAAACATCTTTCATTCACTATAGACCGTAAGACTACTATACTTGAAGGTCAAGGTGAAAGACGTCAGTCCTGTATAATAACCCCGGGTAATAAATAATCTGTTAACAAACGTAACAGTTACGTTATAATAATAAGCTTTTATTTACCAAACATACTTTTGATTATTTAGTTATTTGTCACAAGAAATTTTTAAATCAATTTGCATGTTCTTAATTTTTAGAGACAACTCTCTTCAGTGTTATTTATGGTGGCCTTTATTGCAGTCTTAAATATTTATGCTCCGATATATATTTCTTATAATATTTAGTATTTTACTGCATATGCATTATTAGCTTATTTCCACTGTTCTGTTGAATCTGCTATTTAAAGTCTCCGATTGATTGTTAGGATAATTCACAATTCTATTGGTCGATGTAAGATCACTTGAAATATATAATTATTGCTGACATATTAAAGGTATTTCTACAGTAACTGACAAAACGGTCGATAAAATGACAGACTTTCGTTCTCAAGACATAAGTTCAAGGAAACAATAATAATGTTGACATTCGCTTAGGGCGATAATATGACTTTTATAGATTTTTCATTGTAAAAAATTCAAAGTCTGTTCTTTAACCTTCGCATTTGTTTATTAACCGACTTCAAAAAAAGGAGGAGGTTATCAATTCGTCTGTATTTTTTTTTTTTTTCGTTCTCAAGACATAAGTTCAAGGAAACAATAATAATGTTGACATTCACTTAGGGCGATAATATGACTTTTATAGATTTTTCATTGTAAAAAATTCAAAGTCTGTTCTTTAACCTTCGCATTTGTTTATATAAATTCAAGAAATACGATTTTTGTTTAACAGTATTTAGGACCCTAAATATGTACAGTTTTGGTCTATCTTTTTTACCGTTCTGAATATAGTAATGAGGTCCAGTTTGCGCGTAATATAGTCAAGAGCTTAATACAAAATAAAGTTATAATCTTTATACACATATATAATTCTTCTGTTCGTGTCTATATAACTGAACTACTCCTGAACAGGTGGACAGATTTTGATAAAAAAAATTGAGCGTAGTCAGTTGGATTTAAGTGATTTAGATTCACAATTGCACCAGGTATGTAGTGCTGCAATTAAATTTTAAGATTTTTTTATTATCAAGTCAGGACAACATTCCACGGACCAGCTAGTATTATTATAAGAAACTATAATTGACATTTATATAACCGTTAGTTGTCTCGATTTTATACGTGTCATATCAAGAATACATATTCATACCTAAATTTGCGTTCTAAACAACTATTTCTAGAGCGGTCAAAATGTTTGGTGAGGACTGTACGTTTTTTTAAGATTTGGCCCACTTGCAAACACTTCGGACAATGTTTTGCCCATTACATACATAATGCCAACTTGATCAATAGCTTTAGTTATCGAAAATGTATTTGTGCCAACTGGCAGTGAGCCAGTTCTACGAGTATCTATGATGGTGTGAAGTCGGAAACAGGTACATAGCCCACCATAATTTTGGGAAACGTCTATAAAAATCTTTTACCAACCTCAATAGGACTCCTAAGACTAAGTAACAATCAGCTCAATTGAAAGGCCTGAATAGGTTCAACCTTACCCTGCAGATAGGTAAACAGCAACGCGAGTTCTCAGGTTATGTGGTAAGGTGGGTGTAGTAAAGTAGGTGTATTCATGGTATAATACTTCTACAATCATCTTAAAATACATATTGGACACAATTTAAGCTTAAATATTTAAAAACAATATTTATAAGGACAGCGTCAAGAGTTTCCTCAGTATACAAGGTCAAGGGACATAGGTCTCTTCCCAAAGGAAGGTATGGCCATAATTATCGCGTCCACCCACGAGGTAAAAATGGAGTAATCTACTGTTCTATATTTTCTCTCATATAGTGGTATGAGTATTTAATTACAATACAAAATAATTGAAGTATGTTTAATATATTTTGCATTTTTGCCTTTGACCGCAATCTCAAACGATATTACGACGATGACGATTTGGTCTAAGATGATTATAATAATATATCATATATAATATGATAAACATGTTAAACCTAGACGGAGATTAGCTCCCAAGTGCCGGAACACACCTATATGTGTTTGGCCAAAGGTTTTTAATTTGAGTATGGTAGCTCGCCAGACGAGAGAAAGCCTCTACTATCATCATACCAATTAATCGATTATCATAATACAGCAATAACGGAAATAGTGCACACAAGAAACACGGTTAATAGCAAACTAACCAAATATTCTCTAGATCGTTAAAAAGGTAAATTTTCCTACAACACATTATTTCTTAATATCTCCCAGTTAGAAATATTCTTCAAGCAATACGTTTTTAAAGGTTAATAAACCTGTGGTATTGTGGATTCAGTAATGTAATATTAATAATGATGACAATAGTTAACTTAAAAATGATTTTCTAAATGTCAATCGATTTATTTCAGAATTAATGTATTATTTTCAGGGCAACTGAAGGTGGAACTGCTGGTGGATTGGCACCAACTGATCCGCAAACTGGTCCAGATGGCGAAGTTATTGGAGGACCCCGTACACCACAACAAATCGCTGCTCAAAGAAGATTACAGCAGACTCAGGCGCAAGTTGATGAGGTATAATCTGTGTAATTATTATACATACCCCTTGAAACTTTCAAATAAAATTGATCAATTCAAAAACTTGATTTTACAGTTGTTACAATATACCTACGCATAGTCGATTTTTTTTATGTCATAGGATGCGATCAGGGATGCCAATTCACACTCCGTATGTACACTGTAACTATTTATCCGGGCAGAGCTACACCTTACAACAACTTCCACATAGAAGTGCGTGTAGATCAACTACATCTTTTTTTTTATTGTAGCACGGTAAAATGACTGCACTGCGCAGCATAGTACAATCCAAAAACATGGCGACCAACGAGTACATACTGTCCATCGCCGGTCGCCGCTGTCATGCCGGCCTGCGAAAAGCTGGATATGCACAGGCTGATCCCGAAACGCGACCCGTAAAAGCGAATCACTATGACGGGCTTTTTCGCCATATACATGGTGGTTGCGACCCAGTCAGGCTGTAAAACCCTACCACCCGATTACGCCATTGCCTCGTTCGTTATTCAGCAGGGTCCACCACGTGCAGGTGAGGTTGGATTGGATGTCTCAAGACTTCGATGTTATTCGAAACCCCTTACCCCCCAACCCTTTTATGTGACAAACTGTGGAAGTCAAAACAATTACTATTTATTCTAATTTCCCCAGAATAATTTAGTAACACATATAATAACAACAATCTCATTATTGTTATTTAAGTAATACATCAATTCTATATAATCGTTCTTATTTATGTAAAGAATCGATATGTCTAATATAGTGGCGGTAAGGTTAATGTTCCGGTGGTGTTATAGTCTCGCCTCTCGGGTATGTGGTAGCGGTACCGGACGTAGTCAATAACACAGTATATTAATTAGGATGAATAAGTTTCCCAAATTACTTCAGTGTAGCAAATAAAGGTCTTTTTCATTCTTTTGTAGGGTTTTTTTTTTACGAAGATGTTTATAAAATTATCAATTATTTCTTATTTCGTTATAGAGCCAAGATTAATGAGATAGTGGGTAAA
Source organism: Antheraea pernyi (assembly GCA_015888305.1). Lineage (NCBI taxonomy): Eukaryota > Metazoa > Arthropoda > Insecta > Lepidoptera > Saturniidae > Antheraea > Antheraea pernyi. The sequence goes on along the minus strand of MU159611.1, from coordinate 139,709 downwards.
AACTGATATAATCCTAACCAATATTATATGTTCATCGAGATTTTTTTGTTCATCAGGTGGTCGATATAATGAAATCTAATGTAGAAAAAGTGCTGGACAGAGATGCAAAACTATCAGAACTAGATGATAGAGCTGGTAATAATTATATTATTTATAGAGCAAGTATATTTTATCAAAATTTGATAAACGTATTTATAACGTAATATACATATTTGTTTAAAAAAAAACAGATGCTCTTCAACAAGGTGCGTCACAGTTTGAACAACAAGCGAAGAGTTTAAAGAATAAGTTTTGGCTACAAAATCTTAAGGTATTCACTTATTATCTCTTGTTATATTGTAAAACCAGTCCTGTATAATAACCCCGGGTAATAAATAATCTGTTAACAAACGTAACAGTTACGTTATAATAATAAGCTTTTATTTACCAAACATACTTTTGATTATTTAGTTATTTGTCACAAGAAATTTTTAAATCAATTTGCATGTTCTTAATTTTTAGAGACAACTCTCTTCAGTGTTATTTATGGTGGCCTTTATTGCAGTCTTAAATATTTATGCTCCGATATGTATTTCTTGTAATATTTAGTATTTTACTGCATATGCATTATTAGCTTATTTCCACTGTTCTGTTGAATCTGCTATTTAAAGTCTCTGATTGATTGTTAGGATAATTCACAATTCTATTGGTCGATGTAAGATCACTTGAAATATATAATTATTGCTGACATATTAAAGGTATTTCTACAATAACTGACAAAACGGTCGATAAAATGACAGACTTTCGTTCTCAAGACATAAGTTCAAGGAAACAATAATAATGTTGACATTCACTTAGGGCGATAATATGACTTTTATAGATTTTTCATTGTAAAAAATTCAAAGTCTGTTCTTTAACCTTCGCATTTGTTTATATAAATTCAAGAAATACGATTTTTGTTTAACAGTATTTAGGACCCTAAATATGTACAGTTTTGGTCTATCTTTTTTACCGTTCTGAATATAGTAATGAGGTCCAGTTTGCGCGTAATATAGTCAAGAGCTTAATACAAAATAAAGTTATAGTCTTTATACACATATATAATTCTTCTGTTCGTGTCTATATGACTGAACTACTCCTGAACAGGTGGACAGATTTTGATAAAAAAATTGAGCGTAGTCAGTTGGATTCAAGTGATTTAGAGCACACATATTCATATGTTTTATTTTTGATAAACTATTTATTTTCCGCTTTTTAGTGCCTTATGGGTTTTTGATTGATATTGAAGTCGGTTAATACTTTTTTTTGAAAATTTACTTTATATAAATTCAAGAAATACGATTTTTGTTTAACAGTATTTAGGACCCTAAATATGTACAGTTCTGGTCTATCTTTTTTACCGTTCTGAATATAGTAATGAGGTTCGGTTTGCGGGTAATATAGTCAAGAGCTTAATACAAAATAAAGTTATAATCTTTATACACATATATAATTCTTCTGTTCGTGTCTATATGACTGAACTACTCCTGAACAGGTGGACAGATTTTGATAAAAAAATTGAGCGTAGTCAGTTGGATTCAAGTGATTTAGATTCACAATTGCACCAGGTAGGTAGTGCTGCAATTAAATTTTAAGATTTTTTTATTATCAAGTCAGGACAACATTCCACGGACCAGCTAGTATTATTATAAGAAACTATAATTGACATTTATATAACCGTTAGTTGTCTCGATTTTATACGTGTCATATCAATAATACATATTCATACCTAAATTTGCGTTCTAAACAACTATTTCTAGAGCGGTCAAAATGTTTGGCGAGGACTGTACGTTTTTTTAAGATTTGGCCCACTTGCAAACACTTCGGACAATGTTTTACCCATTACATACATAATGCCAACTTGATCGATGGCTTTAGTTATCGAAAATGTATTTGTGCCAACTGGCAGTGAGCCAGTTCTACGAGTATCTATGATGGTGTGAAGTCGGAAACAGGTACATAGCCCACCATAATTTTGGGAAACGTCTATAAAAATCTTTTACCAACCTAAATAGGACTCCTAAGACTAAGTAACAATCAGCTCAATTGAAAGGCCTGAATAGGTTCAACCTTACCCTGCAGATAGGTAAACAGCAACGCGAGTTCTCGGGCTATGTGGTAAAGTGGGTGTATTCATGGTTTAATACTTCTACAATCATCTTAAAAGACATATTGGACACAGTTTAAGCTAAATGTTATTGAATATTTATAAGGACAGCGTCAAGAGTTTCCTCAGTATACAAGGTCAAGGGACATAGATCCGGCTCGAAGGACTAGCAAATGGGTATCACACGCCTCTTTCCAATTTTGGTAGTGGACTATATTTTTAAATTGGTCGCAAATACACATTCCTTAAAGTTAATCCAAAGCAAATCACTCTCTAATTAAAGCACCAACTTCCAATTAAACTCGACATAAACTAAATTTCGGGGGTGTACCAATTGCCGTTGTTCATTATTCATAATTATCAGCTTGTAAGAGATCTCCTGCAGGACTAGTCCACGGCGTATTATCGATTTAAATTTCGATAAAGCCACGATTCTATATTTTCACACATACGGTAGCACCACAAGAACATTTGTCAGGTTCAGATTTCCTCACAATGTTTTGCTACATCGCCATTGTTACCAATTTATTTTCTCTCATATAGTGGTTTGCGTACTTAATTACAATACAAAATAATTAAAGTCTGTTTCATATATTATTCATTTTTGCCTTTGACCACAATCACACATGATGGTACGACGATGACGATTTGGTCTAAGATGATGATAATAATATATAATATATAGTATGATAAACACGTTAAACCTAGACGGAGATTGGCTCCCAAGTGCCGGAACACACCTATATGTGCTTGGCCAAAGGTTTTTAATTTGAGTATGGTAGCTCGCCAGACGAGAGAAAGCCTCTACTATCATCATACCAATTAATCGATTATCATAATACAGCAATAACGGAAATAGTGCACACAAGAAACACGGTTAATAGCAAACTAACCAAATATTCTCTAGATCGTTAAAAAGGTAAATTTTCCTACAACACATTATTTCTTAATATCTCCTCTCCCAGTTAGAAGTATTCTTCAAGCAATACGTTTTTAAAGGTTAATAAACCTGTGGTATTGTGGATTCAGTAATGTAATATTAATAATGATGACAATAGTTAACTTAAAAATGATTTTCTAAATGTCAATCGATTTATTTCAGAATTAATGTATTATTTTCAGGGCAACTGAAGGTGGAACTGCTGGTGGATTGGCACCAACTGATCCGCAAACTGGTCCAGATGGCGAAGTTATTGGAGGACCCCGTACACCACAACAAATCGCTGCTCAAAGAAGATTACAGCAGACTCAGGCGCAAGTTGATGAGGTATAATCTGTGTAATTATTATACATACCCCTTGAAACTTTCAAATAAAATTGATCAATTCAAAAACTTGATTTTACAGTTGTTACAATATACCTACGCATGGTCGATTTTTTTTATGTCATAGGATGCGGTCAGGGATGCCAATCCACACTCCGTATGTACACTGTAACTATTTATCCGGGCAAAGCTTCACCTTACAACAACTTCCACATAGAAGTGCGTGTAGATCAACTACATCTTTTTTTTTATTGTAGCACGGTAAAATGACTGCACTGCGCCTGATGGTAAGCACAGTACAATCCAAAAACAATGGCGACCACCGAGTGACACAGTATCCATCGCCGGTCGCCGCTGTCATGCCGGCCTACGAAAGGCTGGATATGTACAAGCTGATCCCGAAACGCGACCCGCAGAAGCGAATCACTATGACGGGCTTTTTCGCCATATACATGGTGGTTGCGACCCAGTCAGGCTGTAAAACCCTACCACCCGATTACGCCATTGCCTCGTTCGTTATTCAGCAGGGTCCACCACGTGCAGGTGAGGTTGGATTGGATGTCTCAAGACTTCGATGTTATTCGAAACCCCTTACACCCCAACCCTTTTATGTGACAAACTGTGGAAGTCAAAACAATTACTATTTATTCTAATTTCCCCAGAATAATTTAGTAACACATATAATAACAACAATCTCATTATTGTTATTTAAGTAATACATCAATTCTATATAATCGTTCTTATTTATGTAAAGAATCGATATGTCTAATATAGTGGCGGTAAGGTTAATGTTCCGGTGGTGTTATAGTCTCGCCTCTCGGGTATGTGGTAGCGGTACCGGACGTAGTCAATAACACAGTATATTAATTAGGATGAATAAGTTTCCCAAATTACTTCAGTGTAGCAAATAAAGGTCTTTTTCATTCTTTTGTAGGGTTTTTTTTTTACGAAGATGTTTATAAAATTATCAATTATTTCTTATTTCGTTATAGAGCCAAGATTAATGAGATAGTGGGTAAAAACTGATATAATCCTAACCAATATTATATGTTCATCGAGATTTTTTTGTTCATCAGGTGGTCGATATAATGAAATCTAATGTAGAAAAAGTGCTGGACAGAGATGCAAAACTATCAGAACTAGATGATAGAGCTGGTAATAATTATATTATTTATAGAGCAAGTATATTTTATCAAAATTTGATAAACGTATTTATAACGTAATATACATATTTGTTTAAAAAAAAACAGATGCTCTTCAACAAGGTGCGTCACAGTTTGAACAACAAGCGAAGAGTTTAAAGAATAAGTTTTGGCTACAAAATCTTAAGGTATTCACTTATTATCTCTTGTTATATTGTAAAAC
>MU159611.1:76895-121082 GCA_015888305.1 Antheraea pernyi | reverse complement strand
ATTAGCCTCCAATGGTGCTGTCGTTACAGCTTTCCCTCAATTACTGCTTCGTTCCCGCTTAGCGTACTTTCTGATTCACAATTTGTATGGCACTTGTTTCCCTTCTAAGGCTCATAGCATGGTATTAGATGATGAACATTCCTCAATAAGTCAGATATGGGATGCAAATAAGATTTTTAAATAACAATATCTTAATAAATATTCTGATAATAGTATAAAAAGCTTCTATTTCACGTATGAAAGCTTAGTGGACATTCATTGATACAGTGCATGAAAGCGACGTGTGTGCTTACGCCTGGACCTACCCCACGAGTGGGCTCCAATCGATGGATGCGGTATGAACGCAGTGAGTCGCGCACGCGCTCTGTGGCTGGTTAATCAAGTACAAATTTGGTTCTAAATATTAATTCTGCGCTAGCTTGTTCCCGTGACTTCGTTCTGCTTATAATGGATTTGTTGTTTGATGGCAACTATGCATTTTATTTGGAATATCTGTAACTTATCCGTTTTAAAGAAAACCTTTTGATATGTAAACTACATCATACTCTACAATACTTGATGCTTCAGTTTTATTTGTATGTGTGTACATTTTACACAAATAAAATATAATGTTTATTCTATATACGATTTCATACTATATTTTTCTTGTGTTTTTTTTTATATCATAGGAGGCAAACGAACCGGGGGTCACCTGGGTCACCAGAAGTTAAGTGATCACCACCGACCATAGACACTTGCAATACCAGAAGCGTCGCAAGTGCGTTGCCACCCTGTATTTGGGGGAGGGGGTGTAGGAGAGGATGGAGGGGAGGTGGTTTATCCGGCGCTCTTTTCATTTTAGCATTTCACTAAAATCTAATCTAATGTTAAATAACGATGCAGTCTAAAATAATAAATACGCCAAGCCTAAAAGAGACTAGTTTCAAGTGCAGTTGCCAGAACACACTAACAGGTACCTGACAGCAGATTTTTAAATTTAGGGTGGCAGATAACGAGGCAGGCTTATCAAAAGCCCTTCCAACATGAAAAAAAGTCTTTGTGTGACTTTGACGTATATGTTCGCACAGTTGGGAGAGCTTAATTTAGTCAAAAATGGCAAACAACAAACAAATTGCATACATTATGCAGCTATTTTAAAGGTATGTCATGCTGAAGAAAGGTCTTTAACATAAGTATTTATATTTCCCAATGTTTAAAAGTTTTATGGTATAATGTAGGATCAGTTTTAAAAGTATTTCACGTGTATGTTGTATTGTTTAACATAATATGTCTTAACTATTTTTTATGTATTGAAAACAAATGAGTGTATGCAATGAAAGGTGGAAAAATATATGTTAAAAAAACAAATCGTCCAAACACTTCTGTACATAAGCTTACTGCGGCCGGCTTCACCCATGCTTTGCGGCTGCCTCGTTTTGGCTGGGAAGTCGCGTGCTCGGTTCATATAGTTTCGTCAACCTGAAATAACTCCTACTAATTTTATTAATAACTCTAGATAACTTTGTGTTATTCTTGTTATAGTGTAATAACGTGTCACAATGTAAGTATTTTTTGTAAGTATTTCTTCTGAAAACAAATCTTAAGGAGAGGTTGTTGAATTGTATAATTTTTAGTGTTTACGAAAACCATTATGCTTTTAACAAGTTTATATGAAAAATCTATATAGTGCTTTACAAATATATAATTTATCCTAGATGTTACGTAAACGTATAAATCACGATTATTTCAAAATACTAAACTTTATCTAGAAAATCTGTATACATTAATTTTACAATATTGAAGAAGCTAATCCCTTCATTTTTAACACACTTCATTTGAGGTTATTTTTTGTTAAATATTAGTGAAATAGCATATTAATAAGCATATTGATTTGTGTTTATTGATTGCTTCGCTTGCGAACGTCGTTCATTCACTGTAGACCGTAAGACTACTACATTTGAAGGTCAAGGTGAAAGACGTCAACCCTGAATAATAACCCCGGGTAATAAATAATCTCGTAACAGACGTAATAAGTTTACATCGAAAATCTATATCTTGCCTTGCAAAAATATAAATCAGAATTATCTTGTAATGCTCAAATTTATCTAAAAAAAATCAGTATATATTAATTTAACAATATTGAAGAATCTAATCTCTTCATTTTTACCACACTTCATTTGAGGCTATTTTTATTAAGCATTAGTGACGCATAAACATATTAATTTATAAATGCTTATTGATTGCTTTGCTTGCAAACATCTTTCATTCACTATAGACCGTAAGACTACTATACTTGAAGGTCAAGGTGAAAGACGTCAGTCCTGTATAATAACCCCGGGTAATAAATAATCTGTTAACAAACGTAACAGTTACGTTATAATAATAAGCTTTTATTTACCAAACATACTTTTGATTATTTAGTTATTTGTCACAAGAAATTTTTAAATCAATTTGCATGTTCTTAATTTTTAGAGACAACTCTCTTCAGTGTTATTTATGGTGGCCTTTATTGCAGTCTTAAATATTTATGCTCCGATATGTATTTCTTGTAATATTTAGTATTTTACTGCATATGCATTATTAGCTTATTTCCACTGTTCTGTTGAATCTGCTATTTAAAGTCTCCGATTGATTGTTAGGATAATTCACAATTCTATTGGTCGATGTAAGATCACTTGAAATATATAATTATTGCTGACATATTAAAGGTATCTCTACAATAACTGACAAAACGGTCGATAAAATGACAGACTTTCGTTCTCAAGACATAAGTTCAAGGAAACAATAATAATGTTGACATTCACTTAGGGCGATAATATGACTTTTATAGATTTTTCATTGTAAAAAATTCAAAGTCTGTTCTTTAACCTTCGCATTTGTTTATATAAATTCAAGAAATACGATTTTTGTTTAACAGTATTTAGGACCCTAAATATGTACAGTTTTGGTCTATCTTTTTTACCGTTCTGAATATAGTAATGAGGTCCAGTTTGCGCGTAATATAGTCAAGAGCTTAATACAAAATAAAGTTATAGTCTTTATACACATATATAATTCTTCTGTTCGTGTCTATATGACTGAACTACTCCTGAACAGGTGGACAGATTTTGATAAAAAAATTGAGCGTAGTCAGTTGGATTCAAGTGATTTAGATTCACAATTGCACCAGGTAGGTAGTGCTGCAATTAAATTTTAAGATTTTTTTATTATCAAGTCAGGACAACATTCCACGGACCAGCTAGTATTATTATAAGAAACTATAATTGACATTTATATAACCGTTAGTTGTCTCGATTTTATACGTGTCATATCAAGAATACATATTCATACCTAAATTTGCGTTCTAAACAACTATTTCTAGAGCGGTCAAAATGTTTGGTGAGGACTGTACGTTTTTTTAAGATTTGGCCCACTTGCAAACACTTCGGACAATGTTTTGCCCATTACATACATAATGCCAACTTGATCAATAGCTTTAGTTATCGAAAATGTATTTGTGCCAACTGGCAGTGAGCCAGTTCTACGAGTATCTATGATGGTGTGAAGTCGGAAACAGGTACATAGCCCACCATAATTTTGGGAAACGTCTATAAAAATCTTTTACCAACCTAAATAGGACTCCTAAGACTAAGTAACAATCAGCTCAATTGAAAGGCCTGAATAGGTTCAACCTTACCCTGCAGATAGGTAAACAGCAACGCGAGTTCTCGGGCTATGTGGTAAAGTGGGTGTATTCATGGTTTAATACTTCTACAATCATCTTAAAAGACATATTGGACACAGTTTAAGCTAAATGTTATTGAATATTTATAAGGACAGCGTCAAGAGTTTCCTCAGTATACAAGGTCAAGGGACATAGGTCTCTTCCCAAAGGAAGGTATGGCCATAATTATCGCGTCCACCCACGAGGTAAAAATGGAGTAATCTACTGTTCTATATTTTCTCTCATATAGTGGTATGAGTATTTAATTACAATACAAAATAATTGAAGTATGTTTAATATATTTTGCATTTTTGCCTTTGACCGCAATCTCAAACGATATTACGACGATGACGATTTGGTCTAAGATGATTATAATAATATATCATATATAATATGATAAACATGTTAAACCTAGACGGAGATTAGCTCCCAAGTGCCGGAACACACCTATATGTGTTTGGCCAAAGGTTTTTAATTTGAGGGTGGTAGCTCGCCAGACGAGAGAAAGCCTCTACTATCATCATACCAATTAATCGATTATCATAATACAGCAATAACGGAAATAGTGCACACAAGAAACACGGTTAATAGCAAACTAACCAAATATTCTCTAGATCGTTAAAAAGGTAAATTTTCCTACAACACATTATTTCTTAATATCTCCCAGTTAGAAATATTCTTCAAGCAATACATTTTTAAAGGTTAATAAACCTGTGGTATTGTGGATTCGATAATGGAATATTAATAGTGATGAGTAACTTAAAAAATATTTTCAAAATGTCAATCGATTTATTTCAGAATTAATGTATCATTTTCAGGGCAACTGAAGGTGGAACTGCTGGTGGATTGGCACCAACTGATCCGCAAACTGGTCCAGATGGCGAAGTTATTGGAGGACCCCGTACACCACAACAAATCGCTGCTCAAAGAAGATTACAGCAGACTCAGGCGCAAGTTGATGAGGTATAATGGTTCAAAGTTAGTAGAAATGGGTTAGATATCCCTAGGTCGGTATTTCAAATCCGGCTCGAAGGACTAGCAAATGGGTATCACACGCCTCTTTCCAATTTTGGTAGTGGACTATATTTTTAAATTGGTCGCAAATACACATTCCTTAAAGTTAATCCAAAGCAAATCACTCTCTAATTAAAGCACCAACTTCCAATTAAACTCGACATAAACTAAATTTCGGGGGTGTACCAATTGCCGTTGTTCATTATTCATAATTATCAGCTTGTAAGAGATCTCCTGCAGGACTAGTCCACGGCGTATTATCGATTTAAATTTCGATAAAGCCACGATTCTATATTTTCACACATACGGTAGCACCACAAGAACATTTGTCAGGTTCAGATTTCCTCACAATGTTTTGCTACATCGCCATTGTTACCAATTTCAATTTGTAAATATATGTGAGTTTTGAAAAATGCACTGGTTTGCTGCGGACATCAAACTAATATTCCACAGGTCAAATCGCACAACCAATCCCAATAGCAAGGAAGTGACGTTACTCCTCCGGTTTTTAAGCCTATATAACGGATATAAAAAATAGTTTTGCTTAGCATTTAACCAAATATGTCCGAAAAGTGTATAGTAATAAAATGCTTGTTGAAATCGTTATTACATCAGTTACAATGACATGTTAAAATTAGGAAAATATTTAATGTTTTCTATATTCCCTGTCTTTCAGATGATGATAATAATGGGCGTGATCGGTGTAGTTATAATTGGATTATTATTTGGTAAGTAATAGTAAATATTGTATTAAAATGAAAAATAGAATAATGGAAATTAGATTAGTATGCTCAGTGTCTATAAAAATTATACAAGTTAATGAAGGGATAAAATTGACACTTAATTGATAGATACATGACACAGTTTTACGTGGACGTATAAAAACACCTTTATGGCACATACAATTTTCGTAATAGTTGTAATGATCATGTATTAAGTATTTGTATGAATTATTAAGTATCGTAAGCCGGCCTGCGAATAGCTGGATATGCACAGCTGATCCCGAAACGCGACCCGCAGAAGCGAATCACTATGACGGGCTTTTTCGCCATATACATGGTGGTTGCGACCCAGTCAGGCTGTAAAACCCTACCACCCGCTTACGCTATTGCCTCGTTCGTTACTCAGCAGGATCCACCACGTGCAGGTGAGGTTGGATTGGATGTCTCAAGACTTCGATGTTATTCGACACCCCTTACACCCCAACCCTTTTATGTGACAAACTGTGGAAGTCAAAGCAATTACTATTTACTCAAATTTCCTCAGAATAATTTAGTAACATATAATAATAACAATCTCATTATTGTTATTTCAGTAATACATCAATCTTAAATAATCGTTCTTATTTATGTAAAGAATCGATTTATCTAATATAATGGCGCTAGTGTTAATGATCCGGTGGCGTTATAGTCTCGCCTCTCGGGTGTGTCGTAGCGGTACCGGACGTATTCAATAACATAGTATATTAATTAGGGTAAACAAATTTTCCAGATTACTTCAGTGTAGCAAATAAAGTTTTTTTTTTCATTCTTTTGTAGGGTTTTAGTTGCGAATATGTTTATAAAATTATCAATTATTTCTTCATATTAATTTCTTATTTCATTATAGAGCCAAGATTAATGAGATAATGGCTTAAAACTGATATAATCCTAACCAATATTATATGTTTATCGAGATTTTTTTGTTAATCAGGTGGTCGATATAATGAAATCTAATGTAGAAAAAGTGCTGGACAGAGATGCAAAACTATCAGAACTAGATGATAGAGCAGGTAATAATTATATTATTTATAGAGCAAGTATATTTTATCAAAATTTGATAAACGTACTTATAACGTAATATACATATTTGTTTAAAAAAAAAACAGATGCTCTTCAACAAGGTGCGTCACAGTTTGAACAACAAGCGAAGAGTTTAAAGAATAAGTTTTGGCTACAAAATCTTAAGGTATTCACTTATTATCTCTTGTTATATTGTAAAACGAATTTGTAAATATTACAGTAAATAGACTTAATATCAGTGATCAAGTTATTTTGTCTAGAAAAACTATGAAAAGTAGTAAAAATAAAATAAACAATAAACCAGAGATCTCTGTGTAAATATATTGTTGTTTTATGTATGTAATGTGAATATAAGTGAATATAATTGGTTCAAAGTTAGTAGAAATGGGTTAGATATCCCTAGGTCGGTATTTCAAATCCGGCTCGAAGGACTAGCAAATGGGTATCACACGCCTCTTTCCAATTTTGGTAGTGGACTATATTTTTAAATTGGTCGCAAATACACATTCCTTAAAGTTAATCCAAAGCAAGTCACTCTCTAATTAAAGCACCAACTTCCAATTAAACTCGACATAAACTAAATTTCGTGGGAGTACCAATTGCCGTCGTTCATTATTCATAATTATCAGCTTGTAAGAGATCTCCTGTAGGACAAGTCCACAGCGTATTAGCGATTTTAATTTCGATAAAGCCACAATTCTATATTTTCACATATACGGTGACACCACAAGAACATTTCTCAGTTTCAGCTTTCCTCACAATGTTTTGTTTCACCGCCAGTGTTACCAATTTCAATTTGTAAATATATGTGAGTTTTAAAAAATGCACTGGTTCGCTGCGGACATCAAACTAATATTCCACAGGTCAAACCGCACAACCAATCCCAATAGCAAGGAAGTGACTCTACTCCTCCGGTTTTTAAGCGTATATAACAGATATAAAAAATAGTTTTGTTTAGCATTTAACCAAATTATGCCCAAAAAGTGTATAAGTAATAAAATGCTTGTTGAAATCGTTATTGCATCAGTTACAATGAAATGTTAAAATTAGGAAGATGTTGAATGTTTTCTATATTCCCTGTCTTTCAGATGATGATAATAATGGGCGTGATCGGTGTAGTTATAATTGGATTATTATTTGGTAAGTAATAGTAAATATTGTATTAAAATGAAAAATAGAATAATGGAAATTAGATTAGTATGCTCAGTGTCTATAATAATTATACATGTTAATGAAGGAATATAAAAAAAAAAAACAGATGCTCTTCAACAAGGTGCGTCACAGTTTGAACAACAAGCGAAGAGTTTAAAGAATAAGTTTTGGCTACAAAATCTTAAGGTATTCACTTATTATCTCTTGTTATATTGTAAAACGAATTTGTAAATATTACAGTAAATAGACTTAATATCAGTGATCAAGTTATTTTGTCTAGAAAAACTATGAAAAGTAGTAAAAATAAAATAAACAATAAACCAGAGATCTCTGTGTAAATATATTGTTGTTTTATGTATGTAATGTGAATATAAGTGAATATAATTGGTTCAAAGTTAGTAGAAATGGGTTAGATATCCCTAGGTCGGTATTTCAAATCCGGCTCGAAGGACTAGCAAATGGGTATCACACGCCTCTTTCCAATTTTGGTAGTGGACTATATTTTTAAATTGGTCGCAAATATCTATAGTTACTTTTGTAAGCTAGTATTTTTCCCCCAGGATACTCGACCAATACGAATAATCTTATTGAAAACAATAGACTTTTAGAATATTAGAGATAATTTCTCTAAAAGTCTATTGTTTTCAATAAGATTATTCGTATTGGTTGAGTATCCTGGGGGAAAAATACTAGCTTACAAAAGTAACTATAGTTTGATATGACAAATTAAAAAAAAAAACACCCACTCTAGAAACATAAATGCAATAAAAACTCTGCTTCTCAGTCTTAGTTGTATTCGGTTATGAAAGTTAGTTACGCAATTGCGTACTTTTCTTAGTATACAAAAACTATTTGATTTCAGTAATAAGAGTGTTAGATATAAGAAACATTTCACGATTACATTTCTGAAGCGTAGAGTTTGACCGATATCAAGAAACACATCTGAGACGCCGTCTGTATCATGACGATTGTTCTGAAATGTTCTGAGTTGTTCAATTTAAGCTCTTTCTCTCCTTTTCACAATCAAACCACGTGCGTTGGTATTCGGAGACACAGTTTTACGGTAAATCCTACCTGGGCACGAATTAAAAAGTTCGCAACATATTTGCCGTACCGTGAAGATGTGGAACAATCTCCCGGCCAATGTGTTCCTCCTTCCTATAACACCCCAGTCCTTTAAGATTAACGTGAATGACTGACAGCGACGGCCGACTAAGGGTGGCATACATCTCGGTGGTCGCCGTTATTTTGGCTTGTACTATGTTTGCCATCGGGTAGAGATCTCCTGTAGGACAAGTCCACAGCGTATTAGCGATTTTAATTTCGATAAAGCCACAATTCTATATTTTCACATATACGGTGACACCACAAGAACATTTCTCAGTTTCAGCTTTCCTCACAATGTTTTGTTTCACCGCCAGTGTTACCAATTTCAATTTGTAAATATATGTGAGTTTTAAAAAATGCACTGGTTCGCTGCGGACATCAAACTAATATTCCACAGGTCAAACCGCACAACCAATCCCAATAGCAAGGAAGTGACTCTACTCCTCCGGTTTTTAAGCGTATATAACAGATATAAAAAATAGTTTTGTTTAGCATTTAACCAAATTATGCCCAAAAAGTGTATAAGTAATAAAATGCTTGTTGAAATCGTTATTGCATCAGTTACAATGAAATGTTAAAATTAGGAAGATGTTGAATGTTTTCTATATTCCCTGTCTTTCAGATGATGATAATAATGGGCGTGATCGGTGTAGTTATAATTGGATTATTATTTGGTAAGTAATAGTAAATATTGTATTAAAATGAAAAATAGAATAATGGAAATTAGATTAGTATGCTCAGTGTCTATAATAATTATACATGTTAATGAAGGAATATAATTCACACTTGATTGATCGATACATGGCACAGTTTTACGTGGACGTAAAAAAACACCTTTATGGTACATAAAATTTTCGTAATAGTTGTAATGATCGTGTATTAAGTATTTGTATGAATTATTAAGCATCGTAATCTCTTCATTTCAATTTGGCTTATAGATTTCATTCGTGGTCAAGTGTCGATTTTTATCCTTATATACAAAATATATGTACCAATAGCAGTTGCATCCAAAAAACATTAAATGTGTACTTAAAGTATGTGAATCGATGTCATAGTTGCAAGGATGTTAAATGTGCTTAGACAAATTCTGTGTAGGATAATAACTGTTTCTGCGACTCTTTATTGGCTGTGAATTTGCATTTTGTATCCCTGCAACAGTTTTAATGCTTTGATCTTCTAGAAAATTCTATGTCTCGTACTATCTTTAGAGTAACTGCCTCAAAGCACTCTGAATATAAATTGATCGGCAAGCTTTTTGTGTGACGAAAAATGGTGAGGGTAAACACTGTGTCGGATAGAGTGTTGAAATCATCGGTGCTCGTTCGAGCACCGGAGTTAAGCATAATCGGGCGCGGTCAGAAATTGTTCGGTTAACCGGTTCGGACCACCGCGTGATTTTGCGTTTTTATTGTATTTTTTTTATTATTGTATTAAAATGTTTCCCTATAATACGAAAAATAACTTCTGTTGTGCTATCTCTGCGACAAAACTTATTTTCTTTAGGAAAAATAACTTAAAGTAATATTAATATATTCGAGTATTTGTAATTAAATTACCTCTAATACTCTAAAAGTCTATTGTTTTCAATAAGATTATTCGTATTGGTTGAGTATCCTGGGGGAAAAATACTAGCTTACAAAAGTAACTATAGTTTGATATGACAAATTAAAAAAAAAAACACCCACTCTAGAAACATAAATGCAATAAAAACTCTGCTTCTCAGTCTTAGTTGTATTCGGTTATGAAAGTTAGTTACGCACTTTTTAAGAAACATTTCACGATTAAATTTCTGAAGCGTAGAGTTTGACCGATATCAAGAAACACATCTGAGACGCCGTCTGTATCATGACGATTGTTCTGAAATGTTCTGAGTTGTTCAATTTAAGCTCTTCCTCTCCTTTTCACAATCAAACCACGCGCGTTGGTATTCGGAGACACAGTTTTACGGTAAATCCTACTTGGGCATGAATTAAAAAGTTCGCAACATCTTATCTTTGCCGTACCGTGAAGATGTGGAACAATCTCCCGGCCAGTGTGTTCCTCCTTCCTATAACATGGGGTCCTTTAAGATTAACGTGAATGACTGACAGCGACAGCCGACGAAAGATGGCATACATCTCGGTGGTCGCCGTTGTTTTGGCTTGTACTATGCTTGCCATCGGGTATAGTGTAGTCACTTTGTCATGCTACAATTAAAAAAAAAAACATTAGTAAAAGTAATTGGAAGAGCTACTTGTGTTATAAAACTTTATGAAATAAGTATGGTGTAGAGCTCAGATGCTTTGAGGTGGTATGCTCGGCTATAGCTAAGCGATAACAATTAAAAAATTTGGTTAGTACGTTACCGTGGAACTGGCTCGTCAGAGGAAGCCACTCCAGCCATTGCTTCAGCAACTCCACCTCCTAATAATGTACCAGCTGATACTAAACCTTGTAAGTAATATAGAATTCTTCTTGTAATTCTTCTTCACTACATTTCGCTTTATTCAACGCCTATCTATTACAATGCATGAAGAGTATAAAAATTGTTAAACGTATTATGTAAATGGCATATGTAAGTGTTGTATAATAATAGTTTAACATTACCTGTTATATAGATTTATCATATATATATTCATTACATATTTCACACACATGATACATTTTAATAATATGCCTTAATCTTAAACTAATCCATCTAACTACAATAAAGTTTACATATACGTTCACCGCAATAAGAAAAACAATAAAGCAATTCGATATTTTTATATTTATTTACGTATCGTAATCTCTTCATTTCAATTTGGCTTATAGATTTCATTCGTGGTCAAGTGTTGATTTTTATCCTTATATACAAAATATATGTACCAATAGCAGTTGCATCCAAAAAACATTAAATGTGTACTTAAAGTATGTGAATCGATGTCATAGTTGCAAGGATGTTAAATGTGCTTAGACAAATTCTGTGTAGGGTAATAACTGTTTCTGCGACTCTTTATTGGCTGTGAATTTGCATTTTGTATCCCTGCAACAGTTTTAATGCTTTGATCTTCTAGAAAATTCTATGTCTCGTACTATCTTTAGAGTAACTGCCTCAAAGCACTCTGAATATAAATAGCACCGATGATTTCAACACTCTATCCGACACAGTGTTTACCCTCACCATTTTTCGTCACACAAAAAGCTTGCCGATCAATTTATATTCAGAGTGATAAATTGATCGGCAAGCTTTTTGTGTGACGAAAAATGGTGAGGGTAAACACTGTGTCGGATAGAGTGTTGAAATCATCGGTGCTCGTTCGAGCACCGGAGTTAAGCATAATCGGGCGCGGTCAGAAATTGTTCGGTTAACCGGCTCGGACCACCGCGTGATTTTGGCTTTTTATTGTATTTTTTTTATTATTGTATAAAAATGTTTCCCTATAATACAAAAAAATTACTTCTGTCGTGCTATCTCTACGACAAAACTTATTTTATTTAGGAAAAATAACTTAAGGTAATATTAATATATTCGAGTATTCGTAATTAAATTATCTCTAATATTCTAAAAGTCTATTGTTTTCAATAAGATTATTCGTATTGGTCGAGTATCCTGGGGGAAAAATACTAGCTTACAAAAGTAACTATAGATTGATATTACAAATTAAAAAAAAAACGCCCAATCTAGAAACATAAATGCAATAAAAACTCTGCTTCTCAGTTGCGGAGGACGACACATTGAATTTGATATATATAAAACGAAATATCATTGTAAATGATAAAGATTGTAAATAAATAAGACTACGTGTTGTCATCTTTCTTTTTCTTTCTTTTTTCGTCTCCCTTATTCTAATCACAATAATACTTACAATATCTCTTTAGCACTATTTCATTCCTTACTTAATTATTCTTTCACTCTCATCGTGTTATTCTATTGCCTTCTCATTTACTCCTACGTTCCAACTACTTTTTTTCATCCCACATTCTTTATTTTTAACAAGACTTACATGCCATACCTTACATCTTATTATTTATCTAGCTAAAGTCAAATAATAAGTTTCTTTTATAAAATTCAAGATAAGATGACGAAGAATACGGATGTGTATTTACATAAAAAAACGTGGAGCTAGCAAATTGTGACGCTCCGCATCGCCGGGTTTAATTCCGCCGCTTCTGTATTACCGGTGTTTATGATACGTGTGCGAATCTTATTTAAAATGTTACAACTTACTTTTACCTACGGAACACTACTTGCTTTTATTATTGATAATTTTGTTCGCCTCAATCAAAAATATTATATTCAATGTAAGCCCTGCGAGGACGCTTATGAACGCCAAATCTACTACCGGTTCGGACAAACAACCCAGACCACAAGAAGAACCGGCAACAAACTCGACCGGGTGTATCCTTTTAACATACTCATTTTCTAAACACGTTAACGTTTTTAGTGAATGCACAGAGAGGTGTCAATTCCTGGCATCGCCATCATTCACATATTGATCCACTCTATAATAGTCTTTTGACACGAAAATACGCTTGACATGGCGCTTGAACTCACTATCCGGCAAATCGGTAATGTGCTTTAGGACTATGTTATAAAACTATTATTATATAAAAAAATAACTTTATATATGGCCTAAAAAATAATTAGTCTGTGTAAAGGAATAACATGAGCGACATCATAAATAGATTTTACTCACTAACTTGTTTATCTATGGCGTATTAATTATCGCTATATATCTCACTACGCAAAACTCGTTTATCCATTTTCTAATATGCATTAGCTTTCACGCATTAAAAACATAATAAAACATTAATGACGTTACTAATAATTAGCAAAGCATTCGAAATTTACGCGAATTTATCACTCGGTGACCCTTTTGTAAACTGACGGTTAGTTGATGCAGTACGTCGCCCGCCAACCTCACGGCAAAAGTCGTCGAAACAGTGCCAGTCCACCACAGACCAAATATGTCGCATAGAACAGACAAAAACCGACCAAATTTTTTTTTCTTTATTTTTGGCATTCACGCTTGATTATTACTGCCATTATCGAGTAGGTAGTAATATTTCAATATTTTAACAAGATAGTGGCATCCCTTATTAGACCTTTCCAAGAAGTTTTATGTGGTATCTCAGAATCCATGCTCCGTGGTATTATTTCCCACCCACTTCACTTGTGCACAATAACCGGACTGTATTCTTTATTGGCTGTGAATTTGCATTTTGTATCCCTGCAACAGTTTTAATGCTTTGATCTTCTAGAAAATTCTATGTCTCGTACTATCTTTAGAGTAACTGCCTCAAAGCACTCTGAATATAAATTGATCGGCAAGCTTTTTGTGTGACGAAAAATGGTGAGGGTAAACACTGTGTCGGATAGAGTGTTGAAATCATCGGTGCTCGTTCGAGCACCGGAGTTAAGCATAATCGGGCGCGGTCAGAAATTGTTCGGTTAACCGGTTCGGACCACCGCGTGATTTTGCGTTTTTATTGTATTTTTTTTATTATTGTATTAAAATGTTTCCCTATAATACGAAAAATAACTTCTGTTGTGCTATCTCTGCGACAAAACTTATTTTCTTTAGGAAAAATAACTTAAAGTAATATTAATATATTCGAGTATTTGTAATTAAATTACCTCTAATACTCTAAAAGTCTATTGTTTTCAATAAGATTATTCGTATTGGTCGAGTATCCTGGGGGAAAAATACTAGCTTACAAAAGTAACTATAGATTGATATTACAAATTAAAAAAAAAACGCCCAATCTAGAAACATAAATGCAATAAAAACTCTGCTTCTCAGTCTTAGTTCACTGTATTCGGTTATGAAAGTTAATTGCGTACTTTTCTTAGTATACAAAAACTATTTGATTTCAGTAATAAGAGTGTTAGATATAAGAAACATTTCACGATTAAATTTCTGAAGCGTAGAGTTTGACCGATATCAAGAAACACATCTGAGACGCCGTCTGTATCATGACGATTGTTCTGAAATGTTCTGAGTTGTTCAATTTAAGCTCTTTCTCTCCTTTTCACAATCAAACCACGTGCGTTGGTATTCGGAGACACAGTTTTACGGTAAATCCTACCTGGGCACGAATTAAAAAGTTCGCAACATATTTGCCGTACCGTGAAGATGTGGAACAATCTCCCGGCCAATGTGTTCCTCCTTCCTATAACACCCCAGTCCTTTAAGATTAACGTGAATGACTGACAGCGACGGCCGACTAAGGGTGGCATACATCTCGGTGGTCGCCGTTATTTTGGCTTGTACTATGTTTGCCATCGGGTATAGTGTAGTCACTTTGCCATGCTACAATTTAAAAAAAAAACATTAGTGAAAGTAATTGGAAAAGCTACTTATGTTTATAATACTTTATAAAATAAGTATGGTGTAGAGCTCAGATGCTTTGAGGTGGTATGCTCGGCTATAGCTAAGCGATAACAATTAAAAAATTTGGTTAGTACGTTACCGTGGAACTGGCTCGTCAGAGGAAGCCACTCCAGCCATTGCTTCAGCAACTCCACCTCCTAATAATGTACCAGCTGATACTAAACCTTGTAAGTAATATAGAATTCTTCTTGTAATTCTTCTTCACTACATTTCGCTTTATTCAACGCCTATCTATTACAATGCATGAAGAGTATAAAAATTGTTAAACGTATTATGTAAATGGCATATGTAAGTGTTGTATAATAATAGTTTAACATTACCTGTTATATAGATTTATCATATATATATTCATTACATATTTCACACACATGATACATTTTAATAATATGCCTTAATCTTAAACTAATCCATCTAACTACAATAAAGTTTACATATACGTTCACCGCAATAAGAAAAACAATAAAGCAATTCGATATTTTTATATTTATTTACATCGTATTTATATTATATTTATTTTATTTATGTTCATCGTATCCACTGTGTTTTGTTTTTCAAAATTACAGATAAAGATCAATAATCAAAGATAAATAATGCATACATCAGGTGGTTAGAGCTACGCTGAAGCTATTAATGGTTTCAGCATGAATGGGCCGCCTCGTCCGGGGTAGTACCACCCTCTCACAGAAAACCGACGTGAAGTAACAGTGCTTGCACTGTTGCGTTTCATTTGGTCAGTGAGGGCGCCGAAGTCCCACCTCCCCTCCCCTTCCCCCTTCCTTTACTCCCCCTCTCCCCAAGACAGGTTGGCAACGCACTTGCGACTCCCCTGGTGTTGCAAGTGTGTATGAATGGTGGTGATCACTTAACATCAGGTGACCCACCTGTCCGGTTGCCTCAAATGATATAAAAAAAAGAAAAAAAAGATATGACACTACCGTACGTATAGGACCTTAATAAATTATATTGTTATTTATAATTTGCTCATTTGATGGAGTGGTAAAAATATATCGTAAATGATTGATATATTTAATATTACCAAACCGAATCTAATCTGACTGTGTCGGATAGAGTGTTGAAATCATCGGTGCTCGTTCGAGCACCGGAGTTAAGCATAATCGGGCGCGGTCAGAAATTGTTCGGTTAACCGGTTCGGACCACCGCGTGATTTTGCGTTTTTATTGTATTTTTTTTATTATTGTATTAAAATGTTTCCCTATAATACGAAAAATAACTTCTGTTGTGCTATCTCTGCGACAAAACTTATTTTCTTTAGGAAAAATAACTTAAAGTAATATTAATATATTCGAGTATTTGTAATTAAATTACCTCTAATACTACGACTTTTGGACCTCGTTCAGTTGTAACGATCATTAACGAACTTAACGTAAATTCAAATAGATAATTACTATTGAAAATTTGATTAGTTGAAAAATATATCGGTATTTTAATCTTATTGATTGTATTCTTTTTACCCAATTAAACTCTTCGACAAAATTTAATTTTGAAATTCTTGCTCGTTACATTCCATTAAAAATCTGAATTCACGCTTTGCGTGTATAATAACTCAATTTTATCACCTTAAATGACTAAGTTCTAGAATAGGCCGAAAGTGAATAGTTTGTGTATAAAAAATAAACGATACATATGCCAATAACCCACATTAATTAGTCTTTTCACAATCAAACCACGCGCGTTGGTATTCGGAGACACAGTTTTACGGTAAATCCTACTTGGGCATGAATTAAAAAGTTCGCAACATCTTATCTTTGCCGTACCGTGAAGATGTGGAACAATCTCCCGGCCAGTGTGTTCCTCCTTCCTATAACATGGGGTCCTTTAAGATTAACGTGAATGACTGACAGCGACAGCCGACGAAAGATGGCATACATCTCGGTGGTCGCCGTTGTTTTGGCTTGTACTATGCTTGCCATCGGGTATAGTGTAGTCACTTTGTCATGCTACAATTAAAAAAAAAAACATTAGTAAAAGTAATTGGAAGAGCTACTTGTGTTATAAAACTTTATGAAATAAGTATGGTGTAGAGCGCAGATGCTTTGAGGTGGTATGCTCGGCTATAGCTAAGCGATAACAATTAAAAAATTTGGTTAGTACGTTACCGTGGAACTGGCTCGTCAGAGGAAGCCACTCCAGCCATTGCTTCAGCAACTCCACCTCCTAATAATGTACCAGCTGATACTAAACCTTGTAAGTAATATAGAATTCTTCTTGTAATTCTTCTTCACTACATTTCGCTTTATTCAACGCCTATCTATTACAATGCATGAAGAGTATAAAAATTGTTAAACGTATTATGTAAATGGCATATGTAAGTGTTGTATAATAATAGTTTAACATTACCTGTTATATAGATTTATCATATATATATTCATTACATATTTCACACACATGATACATTTTAATAATATGCCTTAATCTTAAACTAATCCATCTAACTACAATAAAGTTGACATATACGTTCACCGCAATAAGAAAAACAATAAAGCAATTCGATATTTTTACGTTTATTTACATCGTATTTATATTATATTTATTTTATTTTATTATTTTATGTTCATCGTATCCACTGTGTTTTTTTTTTTCAAAATCACAGATAAAGATCAATAATCAAAGATAAATAATGCAGATATCAGGTGGTTAGAGCTACGCTGAAGCTATTAATGGTTTCAGCATGAATGGGCCGCCTCGTCCGGGGTAGTACCACCCTCTCACAGAAAACCGACGTGAAGTAACAGTGCTTGCACTGTTGCGTTTTGTTTGGTCAGTGAGAGCGCCGAAGGCCCACCTCCCCTCCCCTTCCCCCTTCCTTTACTCCCCCTCTCCCCAAGACAGGTTGGCAACGCACTTGCGACTCCCCTGGTGTTGCAAGTGTGTATGAATGGTGGTGATCACTTAACATCAGGTGACCCACCTGTCCGGTTGCCTCAAATGATATAAAAAAAAGAAAAAAAAGATATGACACTACCGTACGTATAGGACCTTAATAAATTATATTGTTATTTATAATTTGCTCATTTGATGGAGTGGTAAAAATATATCGTAAATGATTGATATATTTAATATTACCAAACCGAATCTAATCTGATTTCAGTGACATCTATCGGTCTTACTTCAAATGTTTAAGTTTTATTGTTTTAGTTGTGAAGATTTCATTATACGATTTTTTTTTTTCGAACTGACTATGCTATTGACCTGGCAAGGTCTTTACAGCTTCACCGGACTACATTTCATTATACGACTTTTGGACCTCGTTCAGTTGTAACGATCATTAACGAACTTAACGTAGATTCAAATAGACAATTACTATTGAATATTTTATTAGTTTCAAAAACTATCGGTATTTTAATCTTATGATTGTATTTTGTTAACTCAAAATTTAAACTCGTCGACAAATTTTAATTATGAAATTCTTGGTCGTTACATTTAATTAAAAACCTGAATTCACCCTATGCGTGTATAATAAGTAAATTTTATCACCTAAAATGACTAAGTTATACGATAGGCCGAAAATGAATAGTTTGTGTATAAAAAATAAACGATAGATATATATGCCAATAATCCACATTAATTAGTCACAAAAATATGATATATCTACGTGAAAGCGATAAAATATTAATAATTTTACACATACGTATAATTTTATGCAAAATTCTAATTGGTATCTTTTTTACAGGAAAATATATGTAAATTATTCGTCGCATCCGCCGGACTCAAGTTCGAATGGCAAGCTACTATTAATAATATGTTATTATAGTTGTATAAATTTGTTTATAATTCAATTTATTACTATGAAACCACAAACACAGGATTCTTGAAGACTTGTAGATATCTCAAAGGAATGTATTGCACAGTTACGTAAGAAATTTATATTTTTAGAAGTACCAACATCGTAATCATCTATTACTATAAATAAGCATATTTTAATTTGTTTTTGTTGTTTTAATCATTGTATTTTATATTTCATTCTTGCGATAGTAAAATATTATTAATATTACTTTGGAGAAAAATTGATAAAAAAATTTGAAACGATTCCAATTTTCAGTGTAAAATATTTTATTTTGGATTATTTTTATTTCAAATTGAGTAATCTGGTTGGAATACAGTGATAGCTTCACTGGGTATACTGGTGAACGCAGAAGACTTTTAGCCGAAATTTCAACTAGCACAAGAATGGCAAAATGGCAGAAACTCGACTTGAGCTGGCACACATAAATAGATTTTAACAATGCGAGCGAACTCACCATACATATATAACCTTAACTAAAACAAATATACGTAAAGAATAGTCACCTAATAAAAAATCTAAAAGTCTCTTAGAAGCTAAATATTAATACACCTTAGATCCAATACAAGATTGTACTCTTGTAATCCAATCTTATTTAATATCTGTTATAAGTTATAAAATTTTATCATGATTAGGAAAATTGGATCCTCTTCAAGGTTGAGCGATATTTCACACCAAAACAGCTTCTTAACCTGTACCAAGCTCAATTATGGGATGGATCAGCTGGCCGTTCTTGACTCTATTAAGCGTCGTGCTCGCTAACCTTTTTAAACCAAGTATTAAACTTTTTTTTTGTAATAACACCGTATACGTTAAAATAAAACCTCGCATCTGTCTAAATTATGATCGTTGAAACAATTCCCACGCGCAATTTGCACTGTCAAAAGTAATGTTTCTGTTGTTCGTTATTTTGGGTAAATTTATAATTTGTTATAATGACATATAATAATTGAGTACATTCGTTTTAAAAACAGATTAATTAAGAAAACATGGTACTGTTTTGTACAATCTTTCGTTGATAAAATTTAATTTCATCTCATTTTAAAATATTTTCGTGAAACTCATAATGGATGTTTAGAATATTGATATGTTACATATTATAATCAAAAATATACCAACATAATACAATATTAGTGAAAATATTAATAAAGTAATTTTGCTACTTTACTCCAAGAGTCACATTAAATACCAACTGTGCCTGTGGCTCTGTGTTACGTAGTAATCGTTTTCATATCAACTTTATTTTCAATCATGTATTTAGATTTCAAAAAGTATCATCGTTAATTACTATATGCTATCAATTTTAAAATTATACATATTTATTATACAAAATATTATGTAGTTGCCGATATTATTTTATGGTAGATATTTGGATCTTTAAGAGTATTTAAATACTCAGTATGTCCTGTTTTTATTATGGTTTTATAAGCATACATAATTATATATATTATAACTAAAGATACGTTACCTACACGATATTTCTACAAAATAACGCACACATTGATTAAGTAATGTTAACGCCACACTATCTATCTATTCTATATTATAATAAAACTGTAGCAAGGTCAAATCTGTACATTAAATATTTTTTGAAAATTTTGATCGGGGTAGGCTTTGTTATCGATATAGAAGCCAAAACTAACCCTTTTAAATTTTTTGTCTGTCTGTCTGTCTTATGCATATTGAAGTTATACTTCTTTTGGCGAGTTAGGGAAAAATGATGAGTGTAAATTTTTACGATGCGCGCACACACCGTTACGAAAAACCGACACCCTGAAGTTATTATGATGTGCGCGCACACCGTCACAAAAAACCGACACCCTGAAGTTAGCTATAGTCAACATTTTGTTTCTTTGTATTTGTTGTTTGTATTTCTTTGTATTAAAACTTTCAATGTATTAAACACCTTTTTTCTATTGTTACTGTCGTTTTTTCTACAAATGTAGAGTAAGGTGAAAGATAAAATTTTTGAAAAGATTTTATCTTGTTACGCCAAAGATGTATAACTTCTATCGCGTGTACAAGTACACACACACTTTTTATTCGTTATCGTTATCCCATTAGGCATAGTGCAGTCATATTGTGGTGCTACGATTAAAAACAAAAATATGATATATCTACGTGAAAGCGATAAAATATTAATAATTTTACACATACGTATAATTTTATGCAAAATTCTAATTGGTATCTTTTTTACAGGAAAATATATGTAAATTATTCGTCGCATCCGCCGGACTCAAGTTCGAATGGCAAGCTACTATTAATAATATGTTATTATAGTTGTATAAATTTGTTTATAATTCAATTTATTACTATGAAACCACAAACACAGGATTCTTGAAGACTTGTAGATATCTCAAAGGAATGTATTGCACAGTTACGTAAGAAATTTATATTTTTAGAAGTACCAACATCGTAATCATCTATTACTATAAATAAGCATATTTTAATTTGTTTTTGTTGTTTTAATCATTGTATTTTATATTTCATTCTTGCGATAGTAAAATATTATTAATATTACTTTGGAGAAAAATTGATAAAAAAATTTGAAACGATTCCAATTTTCAGTGTAAAATATTTTATTTTGGATTATTTTTATTTCAAATTGAGTAATCTGGTTGGAATACAGTGATAGCTTCACTGGGTATACTGGTGAACGCAGAAGACTTTTAGCCGAAATTTCAACTAGCACAAGAATGGCAAAATGGCAGAAACTCGACTTGAGCTGGCACACATAAATAGATTTTAACAATGCGAGCGAACTCACCATACATATATAACCTTAACTAAAACAAATATACGTAAAGAATAGTCACCTAATAAAAAATCTAAAAGTCTCTTAGAAGCTAAATATTAATACACCTTAGATCCAATACAAGATTGTACTCTTGTAATCCAATCTTATTTAATATCTGTTATAAGTTATAAAATTTTATCATGATTAGGAAAATTGGATCCTCTTCAAGGTTGAGCGATATTTCACACCAAAACAGCTTCTTAACCTGTACCAAGCTCAATTATGGGATGGATCAGCTGGCCGTTCTTGACTCTATTAAGCGTCGTGCTCGCTGGTTTATCGGTGATGAAGTGCAGTGGGAGACTGAAATGCCCAGTTTAGAGCATCTACGATAAGTGGCTTGTCTCTGTGTTTTATAAGTTACACTTTGGACAGTGTGCACCGGAATTTCATAATATAATTCCACCGTCCTCGTTCCATCAGAGGACGACTAGACGCCGTGAGGGCTTCCACCCTTACGTGGTTGCCATTCCCGTAATTGGTACGAAGCTAACTGCTTCCACGTTTATTATACGTACGGCCAGAGAGTGGAATATACTCAGTATGTCCTGTTTTTATTATGGTTTTATAAGCATACATAATTATATATATTATAACTAAAGGTACGTTACCTACACGATATTTCTACAAAATAACGCACACATTCATAAAGTAATATTGTAATGCCACACTATCTTAGATAAAATGTGGAAGTAAAATGGCATATTATTACTATCGGTGGTGAAAATTAAATAGTTATGTGTTGCTTAGATACGGACGGATTGACGGGGCAACCGTCAAAAATAAGTTAACTAACCAAGTTTTAACAAGGCTCTGTCGAAGCGCATGTGACGTATCTCTACGCCTTTTAGTTGTAATATTATATCATTGATAACCAGTACATTCACTTTAATTTCATAATTTCCTATCACGCATAAAAATTATTTGACTACAAAATATGCATATTGAAGTTATACTTCTTTTGGCGAGTTAGGGAAAAATGATGAGTGTAAATTTTTACGATGCGCGCACACACCGTTACGAAAAACCGACACCCTGAAGTTATTATGATGTGCGCGCACACCGTCACAAAAAACCGACACCCTGAAGTTAGCTATAGTCAACATTTTGTTTCTTTGTATTTGTTGTTTGTATTTCTTTGTATTAAAACTTTCAATGTATTAAACACCTTTTTTCTATTGTTACTGTCGTTTTTTCTACAAATGTAGAGTAAGGTGAAAGATAAAATTTTTGAAAAGATTTTATCTTGTTACGCCAAAGATGTATAACTTCTATCGCGTGTACAAGTACACACACACTTTTTATTCGTTATCGTTATCCCATTAGGCATAGTGCAGTCATATTGTGGTGCTACGATTAAAAACAAAAATATGATATATCTACGTGAAAGCGATAAAATATTAATAATTTTACACATACGTATAATTTTATGCAAAATTCTAATTGGTATCTTTTTTACAGGAAAATATATGTAAATTATTCGTCGCATCCGCCGGACTCAAGTTCGAATGGCAAGCTACTATTAATAATATGTTATTATAGTTGTATAAATTTGTTTATAATTCAATTTATTACTATGAAACCACAAACACAGGATTCTTGAAGACTTGTAGATATCTCAAAGGAATGTATTGCACAGTTACGTAAGAAATTTATATTTTTAGAAGTACCAACATCGTAATCATCTATTACTATAAATAAGCATATTTTAATTTGTTTTTGTTGTTTTAATCATTGTATTTTATATTTCATTCTTGCGATAGTAAAATATTATTAATATTACTTTGGAGAAAAATTGATAAAAAAATTTGAAACGATTCCAATTTTCAGTGTAAAATATTTTATTTTGGATTATTTTTATTTCAAATTGAGTAATCTGGTTGGAATACAGTGATAGCTTCACTGGGTATACTGGTGAACGCAGAAGACTTTTAGCCGAAATTTCAACTAGCACAAGAATGGCAAAATGGCAGAAACTCGACTTGAGCTGGCACACATAAATAGATTTTAACAATGCGAGCGAACTCACCATACATATATAACCTTAACTAAAACAAATATACGTAAAGAATAGTCACCTAATAAAAAATCTAAAAGTCTCTTAGAAGCTAAATATTAATACACCTTAGATCCAATACAAGATTGTACTCTTGTAATCCAATCTTATTTAATATCTGTTATAAGTTATAAAATTTTATCATGATTAGGAAAATTGGATCCTCTTCAAGGTTGAGCGATATTTCACACCAAAACAGCTTCTTAACCTGTACCAAGCTCAATTATGGGATGGATCAGCTGGCCGTTCTTGACTCTATTAAGCGTCGTGCTCGCTGGTTTATCGGTGATGAAGTGCAGTGGGAGACTGAAATGCCCAGTTTAGAGCATCTACGATAAGTGGCTTGTCTCTGTGTTTTATAAGTTACACTTTGGACAGTGTGCACCGGAATTTCATAATATAATTCCACCGTCCTCGTTCCATCAGAGGACGACTAGACGCCGTGAGGGCTTCCACCCTTACGTGGTTGACATTCCCGTAATTCGTACGAAGCTAACTGCTTCCACGTTTATTATACGTACGGCCAGAGAGTGGAATCAACTCCCGGCGTCGGTCTTAACTTGGGTGTCTGAGAGTAGAGTGAATAGGCATTTAGTGGGTAAGTGTGATACGTCGCCGGCCTAATTCTCAACTACCATCAGGTGAGATTGTGGTAAAAGGCGTACCTGTTGAACATACAAAAAAAAATTATTTGATCATACATATTAATTTAGAGTAACGATAACATAATATTTGGTTTATTAAGCAGCAATGGATGTTATACATATTTAGAAATTTGGAGCACAATTGTTTTAGTACTTTTATAATACTAGTTTATCATTCTTTTCACTTATTCAACTTATTTCGTCTTTAATACCTTTTGAAATACGAATGTAAATAGATTTAATGCTTATATTGCTTAATAAATAAAAATGGTACATTTTATAGAGTCAATTATTTGCTTAGGAAATATTTTATTACCAACTTAAGAAGTCAATTAAAGAGTTACCATCGAACATGTTAGATTTAGTTGCTGTATAAATTATATTTCGGTGTTAATAAAATCTAGTACTATATGTATGAAAGTAAAATAATGTGTATATATATATTTTATTTGTATAAAATAAAAACCAGTTAACCAAAATATGTGATTATTTTGTTGATGATTATCAAGTACACACACACTTTTTATTCGTTATCGTTATCCCATCAGGCATAGTGCAGTCATATTGTGGTGCTACGATTAAAAACAAAAATGCGTGGATTGATATATCTACGTGAAAGCGATAAAATATTAATGATTTTTTTTACACTTACATATAATTTTATGCAAAATTCTAATTAGTACCTTTTTTACAGGAAAATATATGTAAATTATTCGTCGCATCCGCCGGACTCGAGTTCGAATGTCAAGCTACTATTAATAATGTGTATAAATTTGTTTATAATTATAATTCAATTTATTACTATGAAACCACAAACACAGGATTGTTGAAGACTTGTAGATATCTCAAAGGAATGTATTGCACAGTTACGTAAGAAATTTATATTTTTAGAAGTACCAACATCGTAATCATCTATTACTATAAATAAGCATATTTTAATTTGTTTTTGTTGTTTTAATCATTGTATTTTATATTTCATTCTTGCGATAGTAAAATATTATTAATATTACTTTGGAGAAAAATTGATAAAAAAATTTGAAACGATTCCAATTTTCAGTGTAAAATATTTTATTTTGGATTATTTTTATTTCAAATTGAGTAATCTGGTTGGAATACAGTGATAGCTTCACTGGGTATACTGGTGAACGCAGAAGACTTTTAGCCGAAATTTCAACTAGCACAAGAATGGCAAAATGGCAGAAACTCGACTTGAGCTGGCACACATAAATAGATTTTAACAATGCGAGCGAACTCACCATACATATATAACCTTAACTAAAACAAATATACGTAAAGAATAGTCACCTAATAAAAAATCTAAAAGTCTCTTAGAAGCTAAATATTAATACACCTTAGATCCAATACAAGATTGTACTCTTGTAATCCAATCTTATTTAATATCTGTTATAAGTTATAAAATTTTATCATGATTAGGAAAATTGGATCCTCTTCAAGGTTGAGCGATATTTCACACCAAAACAGCTTCTTAACCTGTACCAAGCTCAATTATGGGATGGATCAGCTGGCCGTTCTTGACTCTATTAAGCGTCGTGCTCGCTGGTTTATCGGTGATGAAGTGCAGTGGGAGACTGAAATGCCCAGTTTAGAGCATCTACGATAAGTGGCTTGTCTCTGTGTTTTATAAGTTACACTTTGGACAGTGTGCACCGGAATTTCATAATATAATTCCACCGTCCTCGTTCCATCAGAGGACGACTAGACGCCGTGAGGGCTTCCACCCTTACGTGGTTGACATTCCCGTAATTCGTACGAAGCTAACTGCTTCCACGTTTATTATACGTACGGCCAGAGAGTGGAATCAACTCCCGGCGTCGGTCTTAACTTGGGTGTCTGAGAGTAGAGTGAATAGGCATTTAGTGGGTAAGTGTGATACGTCGCCGGCCTAATTCTCAACTACCATCAGGTGAGATTGTGGTAAAAGGCGTACCTGTTGAACATACAAAAAAAAATTATTTGATCATACATATTAATTTAGAGTAACGATAACATAATATTTGGTTTATTAAGCAGCAATGGATGTTATACATATTTAGAAATTTGGAGCACAATTGTTTTTAGTACTTTTATAATACTAGTTTATCATTCTTTTCACGTATTCAACTTATTTCGTCTTTAATACCTTTTGAAATACGAATGTAAATAGATTTAATGCTTATATTGCTTAATAAATAAAAATGGTACATTTTATAGAGTCAATTATTTGCTTAGGAAATATTTTATTACCAACTTAAGAAGTCAATTAAAGAGTTACCATCGAACATGTTAGATTTAGTTGCTGTATAAATTATATTTCGGTGTTAATAAAATCTAGTACTATATGTATGAAAGTAAAATAATGTTTATATATATATTTTATTTGTATAAAATAAAAACCAGTTTTATTACAAAATATGTGATTATTTTGTTGATAATTATGAAACGAAAAATATAAGTATATCTTGATTTGCCACAAATGCAGTACTACGACTACTAGGTTCAGGCATAGTGCAGTCATATTGTGGTGCTACGATTAAAAACAAAAATGCGTGGATTGATATATCTACGTGAAAGCGATAAAATATTAATGATTTTTTTTACACTTACATATAATTTTATGCAAAATTCTAATTAGTACCTTTTTTACAGGAAAATATATGTAAATTATTCGTCGCATCCGCCGGACTCGAGTTCGAATGTCAAGCTACTATTAATAATGTGTATAAATTTGTTTATAATTATAATTCAATTTATTACTATGAAACCACAAACACAGGATTGTTGAAGACTTGTAGATATCTCAAAGGAATGTGTTGCACAGTTACGTAAGAAATTTATATTTTTAGAAGTAGCAACATTGTAATCATCTGTCTATAAGTAAGCATATTTTAATTTGTGTTTGTTGTTTTAATCATTGTGTTTTATATTACAGTCTGGCGTTAAGCTAGAAATAGAAAAATATTATTAAAACATTAATTTGGAGAAAA
Source organism: Antheraea pernyi (assembly GCA_015888305.1). Classification (NCBI taxonomy): domain Eukaryota; kingdom Metazoa; phylum Arthropoda; class Insecta; order Lepidoptera; family Saturniidae; genus Antheraea; species Antheraea pernyi. Next base: position 93,707 of record MU159611.1, on the reverse strand, counting down.
ATTGATAAACAATTTGAAACGATTCCAATTTTCGGTTTAAAATATTTTATTTTCATTTCGAAATAGCTAAACGCTATTGGCTTGAAAGACACTAAAAGCTTCATTAATTTCGATTAGGACAAAGATGGCAAAATGGCCGAAACTCTACTTGAGCTGGTGTGGCATAGATTTTAATTAACAACACGGACTTTTTGGCGGGATTTTAGTCTGCCATGTAGTGGATTTTATATTTTGTTCATAATCTAGTGTTACTTGACTCTATATTGTGTAAAATTGGTGGTGTTTCATGTAATATAGTTTGTTTATTGTGCATAAGTGAAGTGAATGGAAAATAATACCACGGACCATGAATTCTAAGATGCCACAAAAATTCCCTGGAAAGTTGTAACAAGGGAGCCACCGTCTTGTTGGAACATTATCATTGACATTGAAATGATCGCACGACACTAACTTGTAATAATATTAACTACTCGACAATGGCAGTAATAGTCTAAAAGATAGGTTGCCACATATATACGTAAAGGATAGTCATCTAATAAAAAATCGAAAGCTCTCTTAGAAGCTAAATATTAATAGTAATACACCTTAGATCCAATAGAAGATTGTACTCATCATCATCAGCCTGTAAGAGACCCACTGCAGGGCCATAAGCCTCTTCCCGAAGAAAGGTATGGGCGTAATCACCACGCCAGCCCACGACGTATTGGCGATTTGAAACTCTGAGAAAATTCACAGTTCTATATTTTCCCCACATACAGTAGTACTATAAGAACATTTCTCAGGTTTAGGTTACCTCACGAGGTTTTCCTTCACCGTCAGCCCATAGTGTTACCAATTTAAATTAGTAAATATACGCGAATTCCGAAAAATTCGTTGGTACATGCCGGGGTTCGCATCTGTGGACTTCAAAATAATATTCCACCGGTCAAACCACTAGGCCACCACGACATCCCTAAATTCTACTATTCAAGATTGTACTCTTGTAATGCAATCTTATTTAATATTTGTTATAAGTTATAAAATTTTATTACGATTGGGAATGATTAGAAAACTTGGGATCCTCTTTAAGCTTGAGCGATATTTCACACCAAAACAACTTCTTAACATTATACTACAGTGTGAACCCTTTATAACGTTATAACGAAAAACTTTCTATAACGAAGAAATTCGTCGTTCAATTCGGTTAACCAACAAATATGGTAAACCTATCATAAAACCATTTTCTTGTCTCCGTATAACGAAAAGTCTTTATAGCGAAAAAACGTGCTTGGTCCCTCCGCAGTCAGGCGAAGCTGTTAAGGCCTAACTAGGTCAATAGCGTAGTCAGTTCGAGCAACAGAAAAGTTCGGTCCCATAAAATTCGTTATAAAGTGTTTACACTGTATAAGGAGTTCAATAACATTGACGGTACAATGTGATGTAATTATCTACTCGTATAATATTTCCATGACAGTTTATACAGATTCAATTATAGTGAATACAAGTCAAATGTAAGCAGTGAAATATCAATAGTAAGCTTCTTATATGCTATTTATTTTTAACGCAAATAAAAAATCACAGAATTAATCATAATTTGTTTAGTAATTTGTAAAGACTATAAAAACTTATGTGATTTAAATGATTGAAATGTGACGTGAGTTTTATTGTTACCCAATCTTATACAATTCATTGTCATACATTTTATTTCCAACTATAGTTGCATAAATATGTTTTTTTTACTACAAAGTCTTAAGGGGTAGCGCGGTCTGGAAGGAATTTGAAGAATAGGATAAAACAGGACTCCGTCACTGTCGCACTCTGTTAAATCGGCTGAGTGCCTTAAGCGCTCGCCTTAGTAGTCCGGTGAAGCTGTAGAGGCCTCCAAAAAGGCCAATAGTGTAGTTCGAGAAAAAAAATGTCGCACTCCACCCGAACAATCGAATAGAGAGAGACAACTGCAGCTAGCTGGAACTGATTATAGGGTTAGGTACGTAAAACAGACGAAATCATGATTTCCTATTTGTTTCTCTAAAACTAAACAGACTTTAGTTCTTTTTCCAAAATTAATATAAGTGAATGATTGGCTGCATCTATGTTTTTCTTTTACCTATTATGTTTGTCAAGCTTGTTTGCTGATTGTCTGAATACAGTAATGTTTTTTAGTATTATTAGAAGGTTCTTAGTTCTTATAATAATATATAGCAGAAATCAGTGATATATATAGATTACTTGTATAGTATTATGTTTGTCAAGCTTGTTTGCTGATTGTCTGAATACAGTAATGTTTTTTAGTATTATTAGAAGGTTCTTAGTTCTTATAATATTTCATATATAGCAGAAGTCAGTGATACATATAGATTACTTGTATAAAGATATTAGATGTAGTTCCATTATTCAGGGATAAAACAGAGGCCTGTAAGGAATAAACATCGCCTGTGTGCCCTCTTAATAAAACTGCTTCAAGAACTTTAGAACAAGAATACGTATTATATTTCCAGATGTCAATTGAAGAGATTTATTACAGGGGTTATGTAAAAGATTAATACATATTTTTACTAAAGTGTCTTTTTTTTCTTTTTTATATGGGAGGCAAACGAACAGATGGGTCCCTGATGTTAAGTGATCACCACCGTCCATAGACATGAGAGCGCCGGAGGCCCACCTCCCTTCCCCTCTCCTCTCCCTCCTCACTCCCTTACCCCCAAACACAGGCTGGCAACGCACTTTCGACACCCCTGGTGTTGTTAGTGTCTATGGACAGTGGTGATCACTTAACATCAGGTGAGCCATCTGTTCGATTGCCTGCTATGACATAAAAAAAAATACAATATCTTTATCTAAATAATTGTTTTTAGTTTAAGTAACCTGAAGTACCAATGGTAATTCCTAGGTTTATTCATACATGTCTAGGCCTAAATCTTTTTAAGAAATATCTTAATATAATATATCTATAACTAGCATCCTAATAGGTATGTTTTTCGATATCTTTCTTTGTTATTTCCGAATAAATTCATGATATCCTATTAAGATTCAGGGATAAGAATATTTAAAGTTAATTTGAAATTTCATGTTTATATATACATAATATTAAATACAATAATTAGAGCTATATTACAATGTCAGGAAAATGTAAATATTTCTACCGAAATTTGCGGTTTTGAGGTGTTGTGTTTCAACACCTACAAAAAGTCTTTAGTACAATCGATCTATAATATGAATAAAAATCAGTTCTTTAATGTATTATAAAGGCATCAATCACTTCAGAACAGCTGCATCTATTTGACTAATTGCTTATTTGTGATTTTTGTAACTGTCAAGACTAGGGTTGTATGAGAAACATTTCTTATGTTTGATAAACTCACACGAAATAGTGGAAAATTTGGTTAAAAATCTACCTGTATAAAAAAGTACGTGAGTGTGTTAGACAGAAGATAGTAGAAAGATAGTCCGGTGAAGCTGTAAAAGCCTTAAAAGGCCAATAGCATAGTCAGTTCGAAAAAAAATAAAAAATTAAAAGATTTTCAGAACTATTAACAGAATTGACAGATTGAAGTTCCGTTTTTCAGTCGCCATTTTATTTAATTACATGGTCGTATAATACTGTAAAAGGAAGATTTCATATCATTGTCTTCATTACTACAGCCGTGCGAAGAACTGGCAGATAAATTTAATTAAAAAAATCCACGCTGTTAAGACCTTGCTAGGTTAATAGCGTAGTCAGTTCGAAAAGAAAACAAAATTATGCACTCTTTTTTTGTGTGGCGTCTGTTAGATATTACGTGTGCATCTTGGGTTTTTTATATCAATGGCTACAAATCAATACTTGATGTATTGTTTAAACTCTTCTGAGATAATATAGTATAATATTTTGTAAATATGTAGTTTATTATGAATATGTTAAGTAATAAAATATATTATTTATGTTTTCTTGAAGAGATTTAAAATCGTAAAAATGTATGAACTAAGCTGTCGCAAAATTAACCTATGAAATAGATTACTTATTTTTGTTATGTTTTTCGTTATATTTAAACCAATTTATAAAAAAAATATTGACAAATTATATACCTAAACCATCCCCGTGGGTCACTCTGTATTCCAATGAAACCGCATGAAAATCCATTCAGTAGTTTTGGAGTTTATCGCGAGCAGACAGGCGCGGTGGCACAATTTTGTTTTGTACTATATAATGATAATAAGTTATCATTTTATTATACACGACAGGTTTTTAATTTTTTGGCTTATATTATTTATATATTGGATACGCGATTGAATATTGAACACGTAAAAAACAATGTACCCATATATTATACTACAGTGTGAACCCTTTATAACGTCATTGGTTATAACAAAAAACTTTCTATAACGAAGAAATTCGTTCAATTCGGTTAATGTAACGAAAAGTCTTTATAGGGAAAAAACGTGCTCGGTCCCTTCGTAGTCAGGCGAAGCTGTTAAGGCCTAACTAGGTCAATAGCGTAGTCAGTTCGAGCAACAGAAAAGTTCGGTCCCATAAAATTCGTTATAAAGAGTTTTCACTATATAAGGAGTTCAATAACATTGACGGTACAATGTGATGTAATTATCTACTCGTATAATATTTCCATGACAGTTTATACAGATTCAATTATAGTGAATACAAGTCAAATGTAAGCAGTGATACATGTCTAGGCCTAAATCTTTTTAAGAAATATCTTAATATAATATATCTATAACTAGCAGCCTAATAGGTATGTTTTTCGATATCTATCGTTGTTATTTCCGAATAAATTCATGATATCCTATTAAGATTCAGGGATAAGAATATTTAAAGTTAATTTGAAATTTCATGTTTATATATACATAATATTAAATACAATAATTAGAGCTATATTACAATGTCAGGAAAATGTAAATATTTCTACCGAAATTTGCGGTTTTGAGGTGTTGTGTTTCAAACGTTGACATATAAAAACCCAAGACGCACAGTCTCGAATAAAAGTATCGCTCAAAACCGGCCCTAAAAATTCCCCAATATACATACGTACCGTACGTAATTATAATCATACTTAAGCGATAAACTTATGATTTTGCTAATCCAACCTTATCTGAATGATTTAATGTTGTTTTACAAGGACGTAAGCGACGCGAGATTATTTGAAATGACTGCATAATCCAAAATTATGGTAGTCCGGCGAAGCTGTTAAGACCTTGCTAGGTTAATAGCGTAGTCAGTTCGAAAAAAAAACAAAATTTTGCACTCTTTTTTTGTGTGGCGTCTGTTAGATATTACGTGTGCATCTTGGGTTTTTTATATCAATGGCTACAAATAAATATTTGATGTATTGTTTAAACTCTTCTGAGATAATATAGTATAATATTTTGTAAATATGTAGTTTATTATGAATATGTTAAGTAATAAAATATATTATTTATGTTTTCTTGAAGAGATTTATAATCGTAAAAATGTATGAACTAAGCTGTCGCGAAATTAACCTATAAAATGGATTACTTAATTTTGTTACCTTATTATTTGTTCTGAATATTAATATATTGATTTACTGAATTCAAAGTTATAATGATAACTAGTGGGTTTGGCGGACGTTGCCCCCCCTGATAATAAAAAAATCTTGACACATTATATACCTAAACCTTTCCCATGAATCATTGTATCTACTCTTGAAAGCAGCATGAAAATCCGTTCAGTAGTTTTTGAGTTTCGCGAACAGACAGACAGACGCGGCAAACAATTTTGTTTTGTACTATATAATGATAATAAGTTATCATTTTAGTATACACGACAGGTTTTTAATTTTTTGGCTTATATTATTTATATATTGGATACGCGATTGTATATTGAACACGTAAAAAGAATGTACCCATATATTATACTACAGTGTGAACCCTTTATAACGTTATAACGAAAAACTTTCTATAACGAAGAAATTCGTCGTTCAATTCGGTTAACCAACAAATATGGTAAACCTATCATAAAACCATTTTCTTGTCTCCGTATAACGAAAAGTCTTTATAGCGAAAAAACGTGCTTGGTCCCTCCGCAGTCAGGCGAAGCTGTTAAGGCCTAACTAGGTCAATAGCGTAGTCAGTTCGAGCAACAGAAAAGTTCGGTCCCATAAAATTCGTTATAAAGTGTTTACACTGTATAAGGAGTTCAATAACATTGACGGTACAATGTGATGTAATTATCTACTCGTATAATATTTCCATGACAGTTTACACAGATTCAATTATAGTGAATACGAGTCAAAAGTAAGCAGTGAAATATCAATAGTAAGCTTCTTATATGCTATTTATTTTTAACGCAAATAAAAAATCACAGAATTAATCATAATTTGTTTAGTAATTTGTAAAGACTATAAAAACTTATGTGATTTAAATGATTGAAATGTGACGTGAGTTTTATTGTTACCCAATCTTATACAATTCATTGTCATACATTTTATTTCCAACTATAGTTGCATAAATATGTTTTTTTTACTACAAAGTCTTAAGGGGTAGCGGGGTTTGGAAAAAATTTGAAGAATAGGATAAAACAGGACTCCGTCACTGTCGCACTCTGTTAAATCGGCTGAGTGCCTTAAGCGCTCGCCTTAGTAGTCCGGTGAAGCTATAGAGGCCTCCAAAAAGGCCAATAGTGTAGTTCGAGAAAAAAAAATGTCGCACTCCACCCGAACAATCGAATAGAGAGAGACAACTGCAGCTAGCTGGAACTGATTATAGGGTTAGGTACGTAAAACAGACGAAATCATGATTTCCTATTTGTTTCTCTAAAACTAAACCGGCTTTAGTTCTTTTTCCAAAATTAATATAAGTGAATGATTGGCTGCATCTATGTTTTTCTTTTATCTATTATGTTTGTCAAGCTTGTTTGCTGATTGTCTGAATACAGTAATGTTTTTTAGTATTATTAGAAGGTTCTTAGTTCTTATAATATTTCATATATAGCAGAAGTCAGTGATACATATAGATTACTTGTATAAAGATATTAGATGTAGTTCCATTATTCAGGGATAAAACAGAGGCCTGTAAGGAATAAACATCGCCTGTGTGCCCTCTTAATAAAACTGCTTCAAGAACTTTAGAACAAGAATACGTATTATATTTCCAGATGTCAATTAAAGAGATTTATTACAGGGGTTATGTAAAAGATTAATACATATTTTTACTAAAGTGTCTTTTTTTCTTTTTTATACCATGGGAGGCAAACGAACAGATGGGTCCCTGATGTTAAGTGATCACCATCGTCCATAGACACTTGCAACTCCAGAAGAATCGCAAGTGCGTTGCCTGCCTGTGTTTGGGAAAAGGAGGAGCGGGGAGGGGGGAGGGAAGTTGGGTCTCCGGCGCTCTCACTGACCGAACGAAACGTGTGGGGTGGTACAACCCCGAGTGAGCCGACTCATTGATGCTGAAACCAGTAGTAGCTTCAGCGTGGCTCTACCGCCTACAAAAAGTCTTTAGTACAATCGATCTATAGTGGGAATAAAAATCAGTTCTTTAATGTATATAAAGGCATCAATCATTTCAGAACAGCTGCATCTATTTGACTAATTGCTTATTTGTGATTTTTGTAACTGTCAAGACTAGGGTTGTATGAGAAACATTTCTTATGTTTGATAAACTCACACGAAATAGTGGAAAATTTGGTTAAAAATCTACCTGTATAAAAAAGTACGTGAGTGTGTTAGACAGAAGATAGTAGAAAGATAGTCCGGTGAAGCTGTAAAAGCCTTAAAAGGCCAATAGCATAGTCAGTTCGAAAAAAAATAAAAAATTAAAAGATTTTCAGAACTATTAACAGAATTGACAGATTGAAGTTCCGTTTTTCAGTCGCCATTTTATTTAATTACATGGTCGTATAATACTGTAAAAGGAAGATTTCATATCATTGTCTTCATTACTACAGCCGTGCGAAGAACTGGCAGATAAATTTAATTAAAAAAATCCACGTCATCGATGAGTCGAAGTCCTTATTTTTAAACCTCCATTTGTCATACTTACATCTAGAGAAATAATGAAACTTAAAAAAATTATTAATTATGGTCGAATTTCGACGACTTGCTATTTACAAAATCGCAAAAATCTATATTTTGTACTTCACAAGTTATGAAAAGTCAAAGTGCGATGGTAATAAACTCATTAAACCCATTACAGACGGCAAGATCGGGGCTCGTGGAACTTCTATAATTCATAGTCGATACCACCACAATACCGCCGCAAACGATAACGTGTTAATAACGCGAGACAACGAACAATCTTCCTAAATTCATAAATTTATACCTGTCGCCTTGAACACTAATATTTACAGGCGTACCAAAGAGTTTTGACGTTTAACCTTATCGACAGAAGGTTTGATATCCTCCGGACCGTTTAGTCTATGGTTGGTTTAGCAAACGCCTCATAGACTAGACCATAGAGAATGATGTGAGAGCTTTCTCTTTGATAGTTGGCCGCCATTTTGACTTACAGTAATGGTTCTTACGACGTGAATTATGCGTTCCTGTCACTTAAACTTAACTAATGTCGGTGTAAAAAACAATGTACCCATATATTATACTACAGTGTGAACCCTTTATAACGTCATTGGTTATAACAAAAAACTTTCTATAACGAAGAAATTCGTTCAATTCGGTTAATGTAACGAAAAGTCTTTATAGGGAAAAAACGTGCTCGGTCCCTTCGTACTTTTCTGTTGCTCGAACTGACTACGCTATTGACCTAGTTAGGCCTTAACAGCTTCGCCTGACTACGAAGGGACCGAGCACGTTTTTTCCCTATAAAGACTTTTCGTTACATTAACCGAATTAGTCTTTATAGGGAAAAAACGTGCTCGGTCCCTTCGTAGTCAGGCGAAGCTGTTAAGGCCTAACTAGGTCAATAGCGTAGTCAGTTCGAGCAACAGAAAAGTTCGGTCCCATAAAATTCGTTATAAAGAGTTTTCACTATATAAGGAGTTCAATAACATTGACGGTACAATGTGATGTAATTATCTACTCGTATAATATTTCCATGACAGTTTATACAGATTCAATTATAGTGAATACAAGTCAAATGTAAGCAGTGAAATATCAATAGTAAGCTTCTTATATGCTATTTATTTTTAACGCAAATAAAAAATCACAGAATTAATCATAATTTGTTTAGTAATTTGTAATTAAGACTATAAAAACTTATGTGATTTAAATGATTGAAATGTAACGTGCGTTTTATTGTTACCCAATCTTATACAATTCATTGTTATACATTTTATTTCCAACTATAGTTGCATAAATATGTTTTTTTTTACTACAAAGTCTTAAGGGGTAGCGCGGTCTGGAAGGAATTTGAAGAATAGGATAAAACAGGACTCCGTCACTGTCGCACTCTGTTAAATCGGCTGAGTGCCTTAAGCGCTCGCCTTAGTAGTCCGGTGAAGCTGTAGAGGCCTCCAAAAAGGCCAATAGTGTAGTTCGAGAAAAAAAATGTCGCACTCCACCCGAACAATCGAATAGAGAGAGACAACTGCAGCTAGCTGGAACAGATTATAGGGTTAGCTACGTAAAACAGACGAAATCATGATTTCCTATTTGTTTCTCTAAAACTAAACAGACTTTAGTTCTTTTTCCAAAATTAATATAAGTGAATGATTGGCTGCATCTATGTTTTTCTTTTACCTATTATGTTTGTCAAGCTTGTTTGCTGATTGTCTGAATACAGTAATGTTTTTTGGTAATGTTTTTTAGTATTATTAGAAGGTTCTTAGTTCTTATAATAATATATAGCAGAAATCAGTGATATATATAGATTACTTGTATAGAGATATTAGATGTAGTTCCATTATTCAGGGATAAAACAGAGGCTAATGCCTGTAAGTCTGTGTGCCCTCTTAATAAAACTGCTTCAAGAACTTTAGAACAAGAATACGTATTATATTTCCAGATGTCAATTGAAGAGATTTATTACAGGGGTTATGTAAAAGATTAATACATATTTTTACTAAAGTGTCTTTTTTTTCTTTTTTATATGGGAGGCAAACGAACAGATGGGTCCCTGATGTTAAGTGATCACCACCGTCCATAGACACTTGCAACACCAGAAGAGTCGCAAGTGCGTTGCCAGCCTGTGTTTGGGAAAAAGAGGATCAGGGAGGAGGCAGGGGAGTTGGGTCTCCGGCGCTCTCACTGACCGAACGAAACGCAACAATGCTCTGTTATTCCACGTCGGTTTTCTGTGAGAGGGTGGTACAACCCCGAGTGAGCCGACCCATTCATGCTGAAACCAGTAGTAGCTTCAGCGTGGCTCTACCACCTACAAAAAGTCTTTAGTACAATCGATCTATAATATGAATAAAAATCAGTTCTTTAATGTATTATAAAGGCATCAATCACTTCAGAACAGCTGCATCTATTTGACTAATTGCTTATTTGTGGTTTTTGTAACTGTCAAGACTAGGGTTGTGTGAGAAACATTTCTTATGTTTGATAAACTCGCACAAAATAGTGGAAAATTTGGCTAAAAATCTACCTGTATAAAAAAGTACGTGAGTGTGTTAGACAGAAGATAGTAGAAAGATAGTCCGGTGAAGCTGTAAAAGCTTTTAAAGGCCAATAGCATAGTCAGTTCGAAAAAAAATAAAAAATTGAAAGATTTTCAGAACTATTAACAGAATTGACAGATTGAAGTTCCGTTTTTCAGTCGCCATTTTATTTAATTACATAGCCGTACTGTAAAAGGAAGATTTCATATCATTTTCTTCATTACGACAGCCGTGCGAAGAAAGAACTGGCAGATAAATTTAATTTAAAAAATCCATGTCATCGATGAGTCGAAGTCCTTATTTTTAAACCTCTATTTGTCATACTTACATCTAGAGAAATAATGAAACTTAAAAAAATAATTAATTATGGTCGAATTTCGACGACTTGCTATTTACAAAATTGCAAAAATCTATATTTTGTACTTCACAAGTTATGAAAAGTCAAAGTGCGATGGTAATAAACTCATTAAACCCATTACAGACGGCAAGATCGGGGCTCGTGGAACTTCTATAATTCATAGTCGATACCACCACAATACCGCCGCAAACGATAACGTGTTAATAACGCGAGACAACGAACAATCTTCCTAAATTCATAAATTTATACCTGTCGCCTTGAACACTAATATTTACAGGGGTACCAAAGAGTTTTGACGTTTAACCTTATCGACAGAAGGTTTGATATCCTCCGGACCGTTTAGTCTATGGTTGGTTTAGCAAACGCCTCATAGACTAGACCATAGAGAATGATGTGAGAGCTTTCTCTTTGATAGTTGGCCGCCATTTTGACTTACAGTAATGGTTCTTACGACGTGAATTATGCGTTCCTGTCACTTAAACTTAACTAATGTCGGTAGTATTGGTACCGTTAATGCGCACTTAAATTAAAAGGTAAATAATGATTTTGCGCGTGTAATTATACTTTATGCATGTATGAATAACATACACCGCACATCTATAAAATTTGACAAACCTCTCACTGGCTCGATACTGAATCTTATAGATTTTTGTGTCTATATGAATAAAACGATAGACGTGTGCGCGCTTCTTTTTTTTTCGAACTGACTACGCTATTGACCAAGCAAGGTCTTAATAGCTTCACCGGACTACTAAGGCGAGCGCTTAAGGCACTCAGCCGATTTTATTTTGACAACTAGCTCAAGGGTGACGAACGAAATGTAGCTAGATCGATTTATCGTCCCCGAAACCACCCACATACTAAGTTTCACGGAAATCGCTGCCGCTGTTTCCGAGATCCTGAATATATAAAAATATACAAGAATTGCTCGTTTAAAGGTATAGAGATGAAGAAGTGACATAAGATTGTAGTAACATGGTAAACTAAAATAAAAATTCAAATATATGTGCTGAAACACATCTAGTTATAGGTATTTGACGACAGATGTTCAACTGTCGGATTCCGATACGAAATATATATAAGGGTTGTTGAGGTATGTATGCCTGGTACACATATATGTATTAACAACTCATATATGTATGAATAGTTAGTTTAGCTTAGGTTAGCTCAGATAGGTCGCGAATTGCTTGTATCAGGCAACAGCCAAAGCCGAGGTGTGCCGCGCACCCTTGAGCTAGTTGTCAAAGTAAAATCGGCTGAGTGCCTTAAGCGCTCGCCTTAGTAGTCCGGTGAAGCTGTTAAGACCATGCTTGGTCAATAGCGAAGTCAGTTAGAAAAAAAAAATCATGAAAATAGAGTTGCAAGTATTAGCTAATATTTAAATGTGGCAAATAGAATTACTATGAATTTTATTCCATACTAAAGAAATTTCAACCACTTATAAAGTGATGCAAAAGTGGAGTGCGAAAACGATATTTTGTTTAGCAGACAGTCAATTAGTTTCGCTGTGGGAACTGTCTAACAAAACAAAAGGCGTCCGGTTACATACAATACAACTGTTCTTGTATTGCCCCTCCCCTACTATGCATTTTTGTTTACAAATATGAAATAGATATTCGCATTTTTACAACTCACTACATTCCTTTTCAATCTTTTTGGCCTCACCAGCTTAGGCCTCTCTCGGCAGCGGCTCAAGCCTAGGTCCGTTCCCTCGGCGTGGAGCCCTTGAGTACGCTGCTCACGCAATACAGTGACACAAAATCTTCTATCACTGCTACAACATTACACATATCACCTCCACACACGTGCACGCATACACGCTTACACATGCAAGTGGAAAGGTTTTTCCCCCTTATCAAACTGTATTTGTATTTACTTGTACTTGTGTACTAGTATTTAGAAAATTATCCGATACAAAATATATATAAGAGTTGTTGAGGTATGTATGTGTACACATATATGTTAACAACTCATATATGTATGAATAGTTAGGTCTATAGAGATCTCGTGTCGCCCTAACTATAACGGCAGACGTACACCGTGAGGTTTTAGGCCCTGCGAGGCGGACCTAACACACTCTACCCCGAGCGGGTGGTGTATCCATAAGGGATTTCCCCACGTAAAATAAAAAAGATAGGTCACGAATTGCATGTATCAGGAAAGCAAGCCAATGTGTGGCGCGCACCCTTGAGCTAGTTGTCAAATAAAATCGGCTGAGTGCCTTAAGCGCTCGCCTTAGTAGTCCGGTGAAGCTGTTAAGACCTTGCTAGGTCAATAACGTAGTCAGTTCGAGAAAAAAAAACTTTTTGGCCTCTCTGAATATAGCAGTAACTTCGGACTGAGCAATGAGCATAATATCAATAGTTATGTCAACGATGATAAAATATATAGGAAACTAAAATTGCCATTTACTTATCTTTAAGTTGTCTTGGTGTTATGTATATAATACATATTTTTCTTTTTTTATATTGCTGATATATAGATATTGTTATTAAAAAAAAGGCAAAAAGGTAATTCCCTAAAAATTTGTTGATAGCATTAAAGCTCCGTAATTATACTACAAATAGAAAAATCGGTTGACAATCAGAGGAGAAAAAGGAACTGATCAGTTTTCTGTCTGCCTATTTTTTGTATCTTTATAAACGATGAATATTAATTTCTTTACTGTAAGATTATGCTGCTCACGACGAGATAGATATCAGACGTTAAGATTTTTTACTAAATTAATTATATTTCATGGGCCAAACTATCGCTCGCGTTAATGTAGATTTAGTCTATCTCTCTGGAACTGTAATGTTCTTCTAGATGAAAGGTACCCTAAATCGTTTTTTATACCCATGATAATGTATATGCAAATTTTTTTGATAATTGGTCTAGTAGTTAAGGCGTGAAAGCATGACAAATGAACAAACTCACTTTCGTATTTACTTCATATTAGTTAGGATAACCTATATATTATTCTGATTTGTAAGCTATATTACTGCAAAGTTTGATCAAAATCCGTTCAATAGTTTTAGTGTAAAAGGGTGATAAATATACATTTAACATAACAAAGTGTCTTCTTTATAATTTTAATAGGATAATCTACACGAATATTATAAAGCTGAAGAGTTTTCTTGAACGCGTTAATCTCAGGAACTTCTGGTCCGATTTGAAAAATTTATTTCAGTGTTAGATAGCACATTTATCGAGGAAGGCTAGAGGCTATATACCATCACGCTAAGATCAGTACCAACGGAGCACCATTGAAGAATCTTTTAAAATCAGGGTTAATGTACGTTTAAATATTTAAAAAATAAAAAATATTTTCACCTTCTGCGTAAAGAAAGTCGCGAGTTAGCGTTAGCTCAAAGTAACTATACCACGCGAACAAAATCGCGGGCAGTAACTAGTAATATAATTCGTTTTCGAATATCCAATCCAAAAATATTTTCGAGTTACAATCGTATTAAAAATGAGTTCGCTTTCAGTATTAGCGGCAGCAGGGTCATAACGCTCGTAGATCTGAAAAGAGTTCGCTTGGAGATATTGAATTTAGTGTGAACACTCGGAGCATTATTTAATTGCGTGTCAGCCAGTGATCTTGGGCGTCGGTCGCTCTGAGACGGTTTATGCACTTTGCTTAGTGGTGTTACTCGAGGAAAAATATACACTTTAATTCCGATCGTAATGATTACGTTCGGAATTGAATGAGAGTTTTTGTTGTTTTAATTTTCACTTTGCTTCGTTGTTTATTGTGGTTTAACTCACTGTTATGCGCTTTGGATATTCGATATTTTTGTGGTTACAAATTACAAGTGATTCGAACGAATATCAATGTTATAGTTATTTGAACGTATTATAATTGCTTCTTCTTCTTAGAGTGCTTATCCAACTGGTAAATGTGTACATTTTATTCTATTATTGTTATGATATAATTGTTCAATTAGTGTGCATCATTTTTTAAGTGTAAACTTATTAACCCAGTTATGATTTGAAGCTCGGTGAAACGAAAAAGTAACGTTAAAAAGTGACGAATATACATCTATAGAATGTAATGTGCGTAAGAATGAGATAGAAAACATTATACAATATTTCTTATACTCACAGTTTTTTCATTGTATATTGCTCTACCTAATTTTTGATCTGGTCCAAGTATTATACGTGTGGACGTGTGTGTGTGACTGTGTATTACAATCTTGGGAAAAGGCGTCACAAACAGTGTGGTTTATAGTACACGTGTATTTTTTAAGGTGTGATACGTGTATAGGTACTATTGTTTTTTTTTTTTTTTTAATAAAATTTCAGTAGCAATCACCCAGTATATATCCAATAGTCATGAGGATTATAGGAGTATATGTGCTCAACTAGATTGCTACCATTATGAACAAGATAATAAGCCCAGCACAATGACTGTTTTAGTGCGTCACGTTCCCTACCTCACATGTCAAGGGGTTTATGAACAGAATCGATATTTTTTATTATTATTTTTTTTGCAGAATTAAAGAAAGTAGTAGTCATCCAGTAGTCGAAATTAGACCATAATTATTTGATCTTTTAATTTTCATTATTATTGAAAGTTTTATTTTGGCAAAGAGTACACAAATAATGTAGATTGGTAGACGTAAGGATCGTGAAATATGGTGAATACAAGCTATGGACTCGTTGAAGCTTTCCTTAATAACTCTATGATTTTTTTCTATTAATAACATTATAGCTCGTTAACAAAAAAGTAAACAAAAAAAAATTTGTTGACAAATAGTCAAAAAAAAAAGGTTTTGAACTGGTCTATCCTCCCATATATATGTTGTTATAATATAAAGCTGTTTAACTACGCTTATTAATTCCAAATTAGAATTAATTAAGGGACCTGCTTTGTTATTCAAATGAAATGAAGACTGTAATAGTATCCTTTAGTATATACAATTCTTTAAAAAATTCTGAATACGGTGCAACGGTATATGCCACTGTCAAATTAAGCTGTCTACAGACTATGCACACGTGTGTTGTATTTAAAGATTAAAAATAAAAACATGGCTACATTTTAAAATGACTGACCCCTTTCTATTTAGTCTGTTAGCGAGCACTATGCGCTGATAGTTCGCGGTAATGGGATTGTCAGGTGTTTGAAGAGTAGGTGCTTGTTTATTTTGAAATTCTACGAATCACTCTCTTATTCTGTATATTTATTTTTGTTCTATTTGTGAATGTGCATATTATGATGCGTTTACTATAATTGGTTATAAGCGTTATTTCCTTGAATTAAAAATGAAACAAATAAATCTCTACAAATAAAACGATAGAGGTATACGGTTGTGCGCGCTTCACTCAACTACTATTAGATAGATTTCTATTGTTTTTAATTAGTTTTACTTCTTAGAGTTAAACTCCTTGTAATAAGACTACTTATAATAAAAAATATATCATGTTATATTAATTTACTGTAAAGTTATTACATTATTAAGAAACTAAAGAACTTTCAGAAGAACTACGCGTTTAGCGATATGTGTTATCTAGCCGTGAAGAAGTCGGGCAAGCGGTGTGGTGCTTTTCTCTGTACATAAAACATATTGTTATGATAGTAAACGATGTAGACATAAAGTAAATTTTCAAAAAAAGTATTAACCGTCTTCAATATCAATCAAAAACCCATAAGGCACTAAAAAGCGGTAAATAAATAGTTTATCAAATTAACCAAATTAAATAAAACATATGAATATGTGTGCTACCTAGAGATGTCCTGGAAGTCGGTACCAACCAAAATTTTTGTATTACAGAGACGCGAGAGTGGACTTAAACTTTGTACCTGTAGATGATATGATTTTCGGTTTGGTTGGCACCGACTGCCAATACATCTCTAGGTAGCACACATATTCATATGTTTTATTTAATTTGATAAACTATTTATTTTCCGCTTTTTAGTGCCTTATGGGATTTTGATTGATATTGAAGTCGGTTAATACTTTTTTTGAAAATTTACTTT